>BLSH010160753.1:54305-73874 GCA_018402905.1 Glandirana rugosa | reverse complement strand
CTGTCTCCTACTCCTGCCGAATCAATAGGTGAGGTGGTTGAGAAGACATACAAACCAGGCTTATCGTGTCGGTTGTCGTCTTTTTTTCCTGTTCGTACTGGGTGGATGTCTCCTACGTGGTACAGGCGGTGATGGTGAAAAGTGACTTCTGTGTCTCCGAGACGGGAGAAAATCACCGGACCCTAACAGACGGAGAGGAAACACCGGAAGGTGGCGGACATGGTGCATCCTCTGTAGGTGGGTCATGCTTGTCCTTTTTTTCTGCTGTTGGCTGTGCTATTCGGACCAAACATACAGAAGAGTTGGTGGAGTGGATAACTAAGCCGTCCTCATCCTCTGTCTCCCAGGCTCACACAAGTTTGCCTTCCAATGGCCAATTCCACCGGATCCTTGTCCACAGTTACTCCTTCTGTAGCCCCACCGTCATGCAGGGAGGAGTCACCAGAATTATTCGACCGTAGTGTCGGTTACATGCCAATGGAGGATGCGCAGCAATTTGAAAGCTCCGATGTTGGTTCCCAGGTTGAGGAAGGGAGTAGCGTGAGCCTAGAGACAGGGGGTGCCGCAGAAGCACAAGAAACTAGCAGTCATGCTCCCCCAGCTGTAGCATACTGCCAAGTTTGCTCCAGTGACCAGGAGGGAGGGGATGATGAGGACACAGACTGTACTTGGGTGCTTGAGAGAAGAGAGGAGGAAAGTGAGGAGGAGGAGGAAGCACAACTCCAATGAAGCATAATGTCCTCCAGGGGCCAGCTTAAGGGCAGCCACCCAATTGCATTAGACCACAGAGCTCCACAGGTGCAGGGCACTGCTGGCTCCCCACTGACATTCAAAAGTTCTTTGGTGTGGGCATTTTTTAACACATGTGCAGTAGATCGCACCATTGCCATTTGCAATCTATGTCTAAAGTGGGTCAATCGCGGCCAGAACTCCAGCCACTGGGGCACTACTGTCTTGACAAGCCATATGATGACCAGCTATGCAGTCCGTTGGCAACAGCACCTGAAAAACCCACACGAGAAAACAAGGCAGACTTCTCCTTGCTCCTCATCTGGGATCTCAACCCCTTCTATACATCCAGTACTCTCCAAAACCTGCACTGAAAGGAACGAAGGTCTATAAATGTGTGCCACAAATACTTGCAACCAATCTGCTAGCAGTGCACCAGGTGAATTCAACAGGCAAATATCCCTACCCCAGTTGTTGAACCGCAAAAAAAAATGACTGTACCAGCCATCCACATACTCAAAGTCTTAATGATAACTTGGCCAAATTGCTAGCACTCCAACTGCTGCCTTTTCAGCTGGTAGACTCTGCCCCCTTTCATGAATTTGTGGAATGTGCTGTCCCAGAGTGGCGGGTTCCCAAAAGACATTTCTTTTCATTTAAGGCCATTCCAGCTCTCTACCGTCATGTGGAAGGCAATGCTTTGGCTTCGTTGGACAGGGCGGTCAGCAGCAGGGTTCATATTACCGCTGATACATGGTCCAGCAGGCACGGTCAGGGACATTACTTTTCCTTCATGGCACACTGGGTAACTCTACTGGCAGCTGGGAAGGATGCAGGACAGGGTTCAATGTTGGAGCAAGTTCCGCCACCACGCCTCCAAAAAGCTGTTGGTAATTTTGCCACACTGGGGAAGAGATTCTTTCAGCTCTGCAGGGATAGGCTCAGAGGTGGTGGACGCCATGGCAGCTTGAGCCAGGAATGAATGTATGCAACAATGGCACCAACCTTGTCTCTGCCCTCCGACAGGGACACTTGACACATGTTCCATGCTTGGCCCATGTCTAGAATTTGGTGGTGCAGCATTTCTTGACAAGGTACCCAGGCTTACCAGATATCCTGAGGCAGGCCAGAAAAGTCTGTGGTCATTTCCAGTGTTCATACAATGCCATTGCCCGGCTGGCTGACATTCAGCAGGAATTCAACCTGCCCACCAACCGCCTCATTTGTGACATGCCCACCAGGTGGAACTCAAGATTGGCAATGTTGCAGCAGCTGCACGCACAGCAGAGGGCCATCAATGAGTACCTCTGTGAGCATGGCACCAGGACAGGCTCAGGGGAGCTTGGCTCATTTTTCCACATCAGTGGCTACTGATCAAGGATGCATGCACTGTCCTGTCACCATTTGAGGAGGCCACAAGGATGGTGAGCAGCGGCAATGCATGCATCAGTGGCACAGTCATTCTAATATTCCTTCTGAAGCACACGCTTCATGGAATCATGGACAGGGCACTTGAGGCAGAACAGTGGGAGGAAGAGGAGGACTTCCTTTCCTCTCAAGGCCCCCTTTATGCTGAGAGCATTCCTGCAGAGCCACCATACATACAGGAGGAGGAGGTGGAGGATTATTGTGTCAGCATGGATGTGGAGGATAACGTGCAGCAGTCTTTAAGGGATCATGGTTTTCAGTCCCCAGAAACCCAAGGAGTTGTACGTGGCTGGGAGGAGGTAGTTCCTGATAATGTCATCCTCAATGACCCAGAGGACACGCATGCATCCTCAAACCTACGCTGCCTGGGCTCTCTGATGCTGAAAAGCCTGCAAAAAGACCCTAGGATTCGTGGTATCAAGGAGAGGGATCATTACTGGCTGGCATCCCTTCTTGATCCACATTACAAGGGTAAAGTTGCAGAGCTCATCCTGCCTGCGTAGAGGGAGCAGAGGATGAAACATCTCCAGGATCCCTTGAAGAAAAGTTTGTGCAATGCCTTTCCAGACCCTGGGAGGCTATCATGTACTGGTGCTGGACAATATGTTTCTGAAGCTTCAGTCATTCAGAGGCAGAGCGGTGGAGAAGGTGGCCGGCTGACCGATGCCTTTAAAAAAAAAAAAATTCCCTAGCACCCAGGCCAGATAGGTTCAAGCAACCATCGTCAGCGTCTGCATTATATGGTGCAGGAATATATAGGGGCAAGAGCAGACTTGGAGACCTTTCCAACTGAGCATCCACTGGGAGTTACTGGGTCTTGAGGATGGACCACAGACCAGAACTTGCTGAATACGCAATTGAGTTACTGGCCTGTCCTGCATCCAGCGTGCTTTCTGAATGGACGTTCAGTGCTGCTGGAGGGTTTGTAACCGATCAAAGAGTGCGCCTGTCCGGTTGATAGGCTGAAATGAATCAGTCCTGGATCAACAGCTATCAAGCACCTGATGCTGATGCAACTGATTACATTTGCTAGGGATCTGGGATCCCTTTAAGACTGCCACTGCTCCTATTCCTCTTGTCCATGATCCAGAATGATATTTTGTATTTAGGGCACCGCCAACACCCAAGGCCCAATTTTTCTGCATCTGGTTTACAGGGGCATGCCATAACAATTTTTAAACTAATTTACAACATCAGGGCCCCTTACCTGTGCCCAACAAGAGTAACTGCAAGGGGGTACAGTGTTCTGGCACCGCCAACACCCAAGGCCCAATTTTTCAGCACCTGTTTGACTGGGGCATGTCATCATAATTTTTAAACTAATTTACAACAGAAGGGCCCGTTCCTGTGCCCAACAAGAGTAACTGCAAGGGGTTACAGTGTTCTGGCACCGCCAAAACCCAAGGCCAAATTTTTCTGCACCTGGTTTACAGGGGTATGCCATAACAATTTTAAATTAATTTACAACAGCAGGGCCTGTTCCTGCACTCAACAAGAGTAACTGCAAGGGGTTACAGTATTCTGGCACTGCCAACACCCAAGGCCCAATTTTTGGCACCTGTTTGACTGGGGCATGTCATCACAATTTTATAAACTAATTTACAACAGCAGGGCCTGCACCAAAATTTAAAAAAAAATTGCGTAGGGCTCCCCTCTAAAGTCCGCACCAGGCCCTTCAGGTCTGGTATGGATTTTAAGGGGAATCCCACACCAAAAATTAAAAAAAATGTTGTGGGGGTCCCCCCAAAATCCATACCAGGCCCTTCAGGTCTGGTATGGATTTTAAGGGAACCCCGTGCCAAATTTATTAAAAAAATGGCGTAGGGGTCCCCCCAAAATGCAAACCAGACCCTTATCCGAGCACGCAGCCCTGGCATGGCAGGAGAGGAGGGGGCAAGCGAGCGCCCCCCCTCTGAACCATACCAGGCCACATGCCCTTAACATGGGGAGGATGCTTTGAGTTCACCCCTAAAGCACCTTGTCCTCATGTCGATGAGGAGAAGGGCCTCATCCCCACAACCCTTGCCAGTGGTTGTGGGGGTCTGCGAGCAGGAGGCTTATCGGAATCTGGAAGCCCCCTTTAACAAGGGGGCCCCCAGATCCCGACCCCCCCATGTGAATAGGTATGGGGTACATTGTACCCCTACCCATTCACCAAACAAGGAGTAAAGTGGTAGAAAAAACAAGAGGCAGTTTTTGACAAGTCCTTTATTGTGTAAAATAGCTCTTGTTCTTTCGTCTTTCTTCCTCCATCTTCTCCTGCCCTGGTCCTTCCTCTCTTCATCGTCAATCTTCATCTTCTTCCTTCTTCTTTCACCGCTCCCCCTCCTGCTGCCGCAGCCATGCCGCCTGGAGGTGTCTCCCAGAATGGGTGGTCTGCAGTCTGATGTTTATTTTATAGGTAAGGGCGGGGCCACCCAGTGATGTAAACGAGTGACCCCGCCCACTTCTGACATCATTTGTTTCAGAAGATACAAGTCACCCATTTACTTCACCGGTTGACCCCCCCTTCATATGAAATAAATGTCAAACTGAAGACCGCCCATTCTGAGAGACGCCTCGGGAGCGGGGGAGGTGAAAGAAGAAGGAAGAAGATGAAGATTGAAGATGAAGAGAGGAAGGAAGAAGACCAAAAGAAGAAGCAGAAGACCAGAAGAAGTACCGGGGCAGGAGAAGATGGAGGAAGAAAGAAAAAAGAAGAGCTGTTTTACAAAAATAAAGAACTTGTCAAAAACTGCCTCTTATTTTTTGTACCACTTTACTCATTCTTTGGTGAATGGGTAGGGATACCCCATACCTATTCACATAGAGGGGGTGGGATCTGGGCATGTGGCCTGGTATGGTTCGGAGGGGGGGGGCGCTCACTCGTCCCCACCCCTCCTGCCATGCCAGGGTTGCGTGCTCGGATAAGGGTCTGGTTTGGATTTTGGGGGGATCTCTACACCATTTTTTTTTATTTTGGCCGGAGTTCCCCTTAAAATCCATGCCAGACCTGAAGGGCCTGGTTTGGATTTTGGGGGGACCCCACAGCATTTTTTTTAAATTTTGACCAGGGTTCATCTTAAAATTCATACCAGACCTCAAAGGCCTGGTACAGACTTTGGGAGGGACCCCTACACATTTTTTTTTATATTTTGGGTGGGGTTCCCCTTAAAATACATACCAGACCTGAAGGGTCTGTTACGGACTTTGGGGGGAACCCTACGCACTTTTTTTTTTAATTTCGAAGCGGGGGTTACCCTTAAAATCCATACCAGACCTGAATGGCCTGGTATGGACTGGGGGGGGGGGGGCAATGGCAAGTGGCAATGTTCCCCTAGGACACTCATTATCTCATTGTGCTGTTTATTATATTTAAGGATTGGTCCAATCTTTACTTCCTCTGGGCGATGATCCCCCTGGAAAAGTTATAATTCCCATGGGCTCTCTAATGCCCTTTTATAGGCTTGTTTCAAGGCCCTATGGCTATAGCCCCTCTTCAAGAATCTCTCCACTTGGGCTTGTATTTTAAAGTCACTGTCACTAGTGCAATTTCTATGAACCATGGGCATTGACCTTAATGAGATGTTGGGGGTGAGCACTCCCTGCACGGAGCAGGGAGTTCCCCGCTGTGGGTTTTCTAAAGAGGCTTGTATATACATCCATCCGAACCTTTCATGATAGTGAAAGTTCAACAAGCAAGCAATGCTGATCTGATACCACCACCAATCCCCAAATGTTAGGTAAACAAAAGAATGACCCCTATTGGGGGGACTTTCGAGTTGGTGGAGCAGAAAAAATCAATACCACATATTCCTATAAAGATTCTTCATTTATTGCACATGAATACAGATAAAAAATATGTAATGGCAAATAGACTTGTTCATATGTACATAAATGTCACATCCTGTTAAAACCATGAAAATATTTCAGCCAGTATAGGCCCACAGCAATTCAAGTATATGTTCTTTACACCATTCCGCAGTCCAAGCGGAATGGTGTAAAGAACATATACTACCCTACCCAAGAACACAGCATTTAACCCTTTTTTATTTGGTGAGTTGAATGTTTGTCTGGTGAAGGATCCACACCCGTTTGTTTGCATAACATCACGCTCGGGGGTTCTCATCTTTTTGCACTGTGCTGCCAAACTGTCTATTTCTGCTGGTGACAGCCCATCCTTTCTACATGATATATATGTCCATTTGGATCATATAGTGAACTGCTAAGGACTAGGTTGTTTGAGGATCTTGGAAGTGGGAATTTGGACTTTGGCATTTTTATTTATTCAAATGTATTTTTTCACCTTTATTGAATAGATAATTCTATGTGCTATCAATATTGATAACGTATAAAGTGCCTTTGTTCATTGATGATCAAAAAAAGGTTGAGCGCAGCTCAGGTTTATAAATACTATTGCTCCCCAGATTATTCAATGTGAAGTGAAGATTCAAATCATTGATGTTGAGTCTGTTCACAAACTCCAAAAGCACATCCCTGGGGTCATTCCAGAAGATGAGCATATCGTTGATGTACCTCCACCACAGAGATATGTGGCGGAAGTACATAGAAAAGTCCTCAACTCCAAAAATAGTCTGTTCCCGCCCCCACCCCAGATACAGGTTGGCATAAGAGGGGGCACATGTAGTATCCATAGCCATCCCCTGCATCTGGAGGTAGTGAGAATGGTCAAAAGTAAACGCATTATGCGTCAAGATAGATTCCAGTAGTTCCAAAATAAACATATTATATTCCTGATGGATGTTACTCCTCTCATCCAGAAAGGATCTCACTACTGATATCCTACACTGATGGTGAATGCTGGAGTAAAGGGCTTCTACATCAATAGACACCAATAAAGTATTGGTGTCTATGTGTAAGCCATCAAAAATGTTCAGAAAGTGTATGATATCCTTGAGGTAAGTGGGCAAGCTTTCATGTGGTCGTAAATAATCATCCACAAGAATACTGCCTCTGGAGGTAATATTCCCTATTCCAGACACAATAGGGTGTCTGGGAGGGTTTTCTAAGTTTTTATGCGTCTTGGGGAGGGCATGAAATGTAGGTATGTGTAGATGTTTGATAATTTAGTAATCCTTAGTGTCTTTAGTAATAATACCATGACAGAATGCTTAATTAATCAGACTACAAAACATATCCTGAAACTGAATCGTAGTTAAGGGGAGATTTTTTTTTCTACCAGGCAGAGTTGGACAAATTTTTTTTCACACATCAGTACATAAAAGTCCTGAGTTAGAATAACGATGTTGCCCCCCTTAGCGGAAGGCTTGATGACTATATTATGATGTTCCTGAAGCTTATTCAGAGCCTCTCTCTGTTCTTTCTCTAGGTTAGATTTAAATTTATTCTGAGAGTTAAGCTTGTCCAGGTCCCTCATTACCAGGTCCCTCATAGATTTAGTCTAGGGTTGGTATTAGTAGGAAACCATGTTGACTAATTTTTATAACTTGCTGGTCAGCTAGGTGATTCATTATCCAAAATGCCTGGGTCATCTAAATCCTAATCTTTCATCAATGTTTCAAAGTTTACTTCACCACTTTCCCTTGCTAGTTCTTGCTAGTACTTTTTTGTAGTTGATTGTCCCAAGGTGGAGGCATCACCATTTGAATTTGCTTGAAGAAAGTTGCACTTTACTCTCACACTCCCGCTTCCGCAATAATAATAATTTACCCGTATTAATTATTAATCATTATTATTGACACACTTTACAGCACAAGAATGCAGTCATGTGCTGCAAGCAAAAAGCAGATTTGATTGTGTAAGTAACAAATGTAAGCTGCAGAATAAAAAAAAAATCCTAGCAAAACAAAATATAATAAAATATACCTGCCTTGAAAATAAACCTTGAAACATGAAAATTCAACCTTTTATCTTTTCTTTTTTTAAACCAAATCTACAGGAAAGCTAAAAAAATGTATAAATATAGTAATTAGCTCATGTTATGTACTCCAACACACACTGTTGGGGCTTGCATATAACAAAGAAAATATTATTGGCCATTCTGCACATCTGATATAAGTTCAAAGGCTAGCAGGTGGATTATTGATTGTTAGTTGCTATAGTGAGAAAACTGCACATTAGAGAAAACAAAAAGGTTTCCATTCCAGGTGATGGTCGATAATAGCACCTTCCTTGCTGGTGAAGTGAAGGGTGCGGGCTCAGCAAACGATTAGGAACAAAAGAGGAAGTGGACGCCTTTAAATGCCTTTATCGTATCAAGAGTTAAAATCCATGTGTGCAGAAATACAGAAAAAAGTGCACATTAGCTTGCTGTGTCTTCGAACTGTGAACTGCAAACATGTTGAGTTTGCACATGAGTAACTTGAAAGTGAGGATGGCGGCACTCCCGATGGGATGGTTTTGACGAAGCACGCTAGATGTGTGAAACGCGTTAACCTTTTTGTCTGTACTCATGCTCTGTACATGTACAATGGATTCATAATCTTCTGAAATAAATTTTGATTGCATCCCATTGAGAGTGCCACCATCCTCACTTTCAAGTTACTAATGTGGTTCTGCAGCAGCAGCAGGGCGTGCACCCCGAAGGAGTTTGATATTACCACCTGAGTTGCCTTTGCCTGGAGCAGCTTGACGCTGTAATGAGTTTGCACATGCTCGATTTGAACCTCATCCCTAAATATTTTTGGTGATCTGTGCTCTGGACTATGTTAACGTATTCATGGGTTATAATGTGAATACCGGTATTTGGTCCAATAAGCTCTCTGGAGAAAATATACATATGTCCCTGATCCTGACAAATTAAACCTTGATTTAGTGCAGGTCCAGCACCCGCGGAAACGCATGCCAGGGGTGGTAACTGATGCCTTTCCTGATGGCACATGACATTGGCTGGCCTATCCACCTGCCTGACAAAAGCATTATGTTTAAGGCTGTACTTGAGGAAGCCCAAACACTGGAGTGGAATCCTTAGCCAGTTCCCCCTTCAGAAGTGGCCAGACCTTAAAGATATTTGATCTGCACTCTTTTCCTTGTTCCTCAGCACACATACTCACACCCTTTTCCATTCCAGCCCCACTGCACATGGCTGCCGGGCCTCCACCACCAAGTGAACAGTCTCTCCCTATTCCCAAAAACACACCCACCTTTAGCCTTTAGCTCTGTATTTTTAGCATCTCAGACACAAAACACCCTACCCAAGGTCACCAAAACCCCCAATCATGATTTGTGCTGGCAGAGTTACCCCAGAGGGCCAGGGATGGGGCTCCATCTGAGCTTTAGGTGCGAAAAAAACAGTACTATCAGTACTCAAGGTAGCAAGGCTATTAAAGGGGTCACTATGGGAAGTAATGAAAGAGTTTCAATTTAAAATGAATTGATTCTTTGTACTGAGGTTTTTGTGTGTCTGTTAGATTCCTATTTGTACAACTTTACTTAAGGAATATGTTGTGAGTATAAGGACTGTAACGTATGTTTGTTGCACATACGTGAGTGGGCTCAGACACTATTAAGCCACACCAAACATTCAGCATAAGTTAATAACATCCTCTTTTTACCATGGCTCAGGTGCTAATCTCCCTGCGGTGTCTCTTTTTTCAAGTTCTAAAGTTGATAATTAAGGTGAGTTTCTGAAAGGTGACAATTCCTACTTCTATGTTACAACCATATAAGGTAGATAAAAAACACCCATTTTAGTCAGTTTTGCAATTTTGCATAGGAACAGCTCTAGGGCCTCATGCACACAGGACGTTTTTTGGCTGTTTTACAGCAGCTGTTTTTAGCTGCAGACATTTTTTTCTACAGTCAATAAACCCTCCATCATGTTATCCTATGTGTTCATGCATACATAGGCTGTTATCAACTGTTTTTAGCAGTGAAGTTTTTGAGCTGTAAAAAAAACCCAAGACCAAAGGGTTCTGAGAGACGTTTTTCAGCTGTAAAAATGCTCAAACGTTCAAAAACGCCCAATAATGCTCAAAAGCATGCAACAACTTCAATCCCTAAAGTTTTAGATCAATTGGAAAGAAAAAATAAATAAATAAAAACGCTGGCCCTTTAAAAACTTGAAAAAACTAGCAAAAACTGCGGTAATTTAACGCTGGTAAAAGCTGAAAAAAATCACTGATAAGCTACTACCATTTTTTGGACTTTTTTTAAAGTCCTGTGTGCATGAAGCGTAAAACTCAGTATCACAAAGAACAAGGACACAAAAACAAATTAACGGAAATTTGGTGTGGTAAAGATAATCTCATGAGGCCTAAAATAAATACCTACATACTCCTGTAGAAGCAAACACCTCTTATTCTTTAGCAAATAATCTGAACAAGGAATATTTACCACTCGGTACAATACCAAAGCCTTTCAATTTGAATGAATCCTAGACAAGAAATGGGGCATTCCAAAATTGGATCCAGTTCTACGTACCAAACTCACTGATAAACCTAAAAATGTTGTGAACCACAATGGATTACACCTATCATTGCACAACATAATTCTTTATCATCTAAACAAATTCCAATGCCTATTTAGATGTGCCCAAAGAAAATGTGGCACACGTGACTTTATTTCCTTTTCTACTCCTCCAAAAATGAGGGTTTTATAATAAGACAATAAGGTAGGGTTTTCAAGATAAGAAAAAAACTACTTTTTATCCATTAATATAAGCTCCTTGTCCCATTGTGGCCTCAATGAAGACTCAGAAGTTTATATATTGTGGCAATTATACGAATACTAATACCATTCTTTTGGTTTTGTTCTCTAGATACAAATCACTGTGCTTTTTTCTTACATTACATCTATTGTTTTATACTAAGTTTGCACCAACATCCACTGTTCTTCTTTTACCATTTAGGTCCTTTAGGGACATCTAGTGGTTGTGAACCTATAGTTCTAGCCAGCATTGATTACAGTTTTCTTGTTGTTCCATATATGTTTTGTTTTTCCTTCTCCCTGCTCGATTTTATAAAAATATTTCTGCATAGTATATTTTTTCCTTCTCCAGTGGAATGTTGTTGGGAGGATGCAAGACCTCTTTTCTGCACAGCCTGAACTGGACAATTTTCCTTGGAATTGTGAGCTTTTCTCCTCCCATTTCAGCTTCCAATGTTCACATTGTCCTGGCTAACAGGCATAAATTGTTTAGGATGTGAAGAGATTACAGCTTTCTGCCTTTCCTGCAGCAGATCGCCCAGTCAATGCCATCCCTTGTCATCATATGGTTTGAGAGAACAATAGCCTGTGTTTACTTTCTGTGGCATTGTTCTGACTGTGCAGTGCCTCGAAGCCGGGTACACAAGGGCTGAATGTCGGGAGACATCGGCCGGTTATAAAAAAAAAACCTGACATTTGGCCCGTGTGTAAGTTGGTCTGTCCGTTCAGCACATCCTGCAGATCAGGCAGTTCATGGTTTTGGCACCCCAGATTCTTTCCTACCCTTGACAGTTATCTTAATCTGCATTACCTCATCCATCTGATGGTTCCACAGTGGAGCTTGAGAAATCTTCTTCAGCACAGATCGATGGTACTGCTGGGGAAATTCAGCTTCTGATATACTATTGATCACATTTTCTAATTTTAAAGCTGATCTCCTCTCTGTAACAGTTCAATAATAGGACACTCACCTGTCTATGAATCCAGCGCTATCCTCACGCAAGCTTGTTCTTCACCAGCCTTTGGGTTCCCCACGCCGGCATCTTAACTGTGGGCAGCCGGCTGTGCTGCTTGTGGTTTCACAGTCGACTGTCCACTGTGCATGCATGAGGCGCACTGTGCTTTGTGAAAGGTTTCGCAGTGTTCTGGGACCTGTGTCCCAGAACACTGCGAGGAGGGAGGGGGAGAGGAGTACTTCTGCTCAGATCACCTAGGCAATCTGAGCAGAAGTGGGAAAAGGTACCTGTCAAAACTAGGTACCTGCCCCCCCCCCCCAAAAAAAAATGACATGCCAAATTAGATAGAGGATGGGGGAAGATGACTTAAAACAAAACTTCCCCTTTTGAGTGAAGCTCCTCTTTAAATGCTACCATTGTCTTTTATTTATTCAATGTGGTAGTGTTCTGTGCAATCTGTTACACTCTCTTTTTTATTGCATTTTAAAGCATTTGTAAAGGTTCAGATTTTTTTAATAACAAACCTGTCATATTTACTGTACCTGCTCTGTGCAATGGTTTTGCACAGAGCATCCCCAATCCTATTCTTCTCAGGTCCCCTTCCCACTCTCCTGGCCCCTCCCCCACTGAGTGCCCCCATAGCAAGCTGCTTGCTCTGGGGGCATTCGTGCGTCTCATAGACACACAGGCAAAGGCTTGGCCCACACCCCCCTCCCGCCTCACTGACTGTGATCGACAGCAGTAGGAGCCATTGGCTTCCACTGCTGTGTCTCAGCTAATGACGAGGGAGAGCTTCTGCTCTAGTGCACATCACTGGATTTGGACCGGGCTCAGATGACTATAAGAGTGGCTGAGAGGGGAGCTGCACGCTGAAGGGTTTTTTTAAAAAAAATTTGGCATGGGGTTCGTCTTAAAATCCACACCAGAACTGAAGGGCCTGGTTTGGATTTTGGGGGGACCCCCACGTCATTTTTAAAAAAAATTTTGGCACGGGTTTCCTTTTAAATTCCATACAAGACCTGAAGCGCCTGGTTTGGATTTTGGTGGGAACCCCACGTCATTTTTTTTTTAAATTTTGGCATGGGCCCTGCTGTTGTAAATTAATTTAAATATTGTGATAAAATCCCCCAGTGAAACAGGTGGCGAATAATTGGGCTTTGGGTGCTGGCGGTGCCAGAACACTTTAACCTCTTGCAGTCACTCTTGTTGGACGGAGGAACTGGGCCTGATGTTGTAAATTAGTTTAGAAATTGTGACGAAAGCCCCCAGTCAAACAAGTGGCGAAAAATTGGGCCTTGAGAGGCGCATGCGCGGACTCGGCCAAGATGGCCGCTTGGCTTTAGAGCTCCGCTCCGCCGCCACACATTTCTCCGCCTGACAGCAGAACGGAGCCCCGCGGCGCTTAACAGACAAGCCACACCGCTCAGGGAGAAGCAGCACTGCACATAGATGTCCACCGGGTCCATGAGGAGAGACCTCTCCCGTCTCCTCGGCGAGGCCTCATCCCAGCCGGAGCCAGCCAAGATGGTGGCCGCAGCCACCTCACCATGCGGTATACGAGGAGAGGGGGGAGAGGAGATGGATACCATCATTAATGACACCAAGACGGACCCCCACACCAGGAACAACTCCCTGGAAGGTAGGGGACAACATGCACCACAGGGAGAGTTTTCTCCAGCTTCCTCAGAATCGCTCCTCAGGAGCCCTATGGGATTGTATAACCTATCCCCTCAGAGTGACACTCTAGCCACACCGGACATTCATATACAGAAACTACATTCTGCTTCCCCACCACCAACAGAGCTATCTGCCTTAATGTCTGCCTTCTCTGAGATGCTAGCAAAGGATCTCGCTCAAAATGCTGCACAAATTACAGCAGCCATACAGGCTGACCTACAACTCAAAATTCAGACAGGATTCAAGATCTCCAGGACCAACTAGACACAGCCCTATCAAAGATTGACGACCTGGAAAATCGCTCAAGGCATCTAAACTTCTGCATCAGGGGCCTACCAGAATCAGTCAAGGACATCAAGTCGGCGGTAACATCCCTGATTAAAGACCTGATTCCAGAAGTTCCAGCACACCGCCTAGAGCTCGACGGGGCACACAGAGCCCTACAGCCACCCAGAAATGACGGTCTACCACGAGACGTGATAGTTAAACCTCACTACTACTTAGTAAAGGAAGAGGTAATGAAAAAGGCTCATAACACGGCGAACATACAGATACAAGGCCACAACATCCAGCTATTCTCAGATCTCTCCCCCTTTACAATTCAAAAACAAAGGGCTCTGAAACCCCTAACCCAAATCCTGGTTCAAAATGGCATTACCTACCGCTGGTCTTTCCCTCTCAGACTCAACTTCTCCTTCAAAAACATACCCTATGTATTCTCAACAATCCCAGAAGGTGAGAAGCTGATGCTCCACCTGGGCTTGATCTCTCATGACCTCCAGCTTGGGGCATCTGGAAGAAGCCACTCTTCAACGAAAAGGCCTTCACCTCATAGCCCACTCACACCGGCCTGGCAGAAACAGCAATCAAAGAGGTCCAAGGAAACACAGCCTCCCTGAAAAACTCCCAGAACACTTTTGTTTATTTTTTCTCAACATAATACACCTGTTCTCTCAGGAACATCCTCCCCGGCGGAATTTTTGAACACCTTTTCCTCACAATCCGTTATCCAATTGCTGCTCAACGCGGCTTGTTCTTGTTTTTTGTTCTGACTTTTTGAAATAATCTGTGTTTGGTTCTCACCTTTGTGTCTTTTTTCTTTTTGTTTTTCCACTGGCTAATTCATGCGGACTCTACAACCCTCTTTACGCCCCAGGCGTCTACTACCCGCAAATAATGCAGGGGCAGCCCAATTCCTACCTTTTTCTTCTTGGCTCCCCCTCATTACTCAACCCACAATATCTCAAAGAGGGGCTCTGACAACCACCATATCTCAACTGAGCACATGACCTTTGAACTATTGGTCATCACAGGATGAAGTGTCGGCGGCGGCACCCATGTGCCTTCTAATGCCTCTGAGGGACGCTTTTGCTACCTCTCAGAAGCGACTTCCTAGGAAGGCTTTACGGCCGGTAAGGGCTGTCCTTCCCTTCCTGGAGGGGGGCTGGTCCACCTCCAGAAAGGGTCCCAGACCCTTAAAGTTAATGTTATGGAATGTTAGCGTTATTTTCCTCCCACTCTGGGTCAATCCTCTCTCAAACTATTCCCCCTTTCCCCCCTCTAATATCTTTCTCTTCATCTCCACCCATCCTTTAGTGAATCCTCGGATGTCTCGAACCACCGATACTACTCCTCCGAACCTGCACCTCATTCCCAAAAGGACCAGGTTAAAGTATTCAGTCTACAAATGGGGTAAGTCCTCTCCTCTTCTTAGTTATCTCTGCACCCTCAAACATGACTAACAAACCACATAAGTCCACATTATTGGACTTCAAATCACATAATGTACAGGGAATCAACTCCCCCATCAAACGGAGAAAGCTATTTCAAAATTATCACAAATCTAAGACAGATGTACTGTTCCTACAAGAAACTCATTTCCCTTCCACCTACAATCCAAAATTCATTCATAAAGCATTTCCTCACTTCTTCCTCTCTAACGCACGCAATAAAACCAAGGGAGTAGCAATATGCCTCTCCAAAAGAATGATCTTCTCCCCCACCGATATAATTAAAGACACTGATGGCAGATACATCTTAATTAGTGGTCCACTAAACGGGAAAACCTATACATTAATCTCTTACTATGCCCCTAATATAAGACAAGGAAATGTCTTTAACCGTATGTTGAATCACTTGGCATCCTACTTAAAGGGTGCGGTGATCATGGGAGGGGACACTAACACCCCTTTTGATTTATCGCTAGACAAATCCAATGCTATGAATCCTACACAGAGGAGACCCTCTAGACAAAGCCTGCGCATTGCCCAGCAATTAAACACTTTAGGCCTAATAGACATTTGGAGGGAACTAAGTCCCCATGCCAAGGACTTCACGCACTACTCCTCCCCCCACCAGACCTACGCCAGAATCGACCACATATTCATCCAGTCTAAATTAGCCAATAGAGCAACGTCCTCCACGATACTAGACTCACCCCTTTCGGACCACTCTATGGTCACGTTGACTCTACACACCACACAAGCCCGGACAGAACCCTTTAGGTGGCGGCTGAACAAAGCACTCCTAAATAACCCAGTACACTGTGAACATTTCTCTAAACTCATGACTGAATACTTTCAACAAAATGATATTGGGTCAATTTCCCCCACCTCCCTCTGGGCAGCCTTCAAGGCTGTCATGAGAGGACATTTCATCCAATTCGCCTCTAAACTGAAAAAAGAACATGACGCAAACATTCGCTCATTGA
This sequence comes from Glandirana rugosa, assembly GCA_018402905.1. Taxonomy (NCBI): domain Eukaryota; kingdom Metazoa; phylum Chordata; class Amphibia; order Anura; family Ranidae; genus Glandirana; species Glandirana rugosa. The sequence goes on along the minus strand of BLSH010160753.1, from coordinate 57,767 downwards.
CCGAAAAATTCCACCAGGCAAGTAGGGCCCATAAACTTCAACAAACACCAGAAAACTTAGCTCAGCTAGATGCTTCTAAAACATCCCTCAACCTCGCTCTCACGACCAGCGCTGAAAAATACGTACACTGGTCAGGGGCTAAGTTCTACATGCAGAAAGATAAAATAGGCTCAGGTCTAGCCCGAACCCTCACACCCAAACAACGTGCCCAGTTTTTTTCGAAAATACGCACCAAAACAGGAGACCTAACCCAAAACCTGGATAAAATCATGAAGGAATTTCATTCCTTCTATGCATCCCTCTACAAAGGGAAATTAAACGGGACTCCTTCAGATAAGTTAAATAACTTCCTACGGGATCTCCCCCTCCCAGAAATTTCCCAAGAACATAAAGACGCACTAGATGCCCCTTTTAACGCCCCTGAAATCCTAGAAGCAATTAAAATTTCAAAATCAGGCTCTGCACCGGGTCCAGACGGTTTTTCGGCCACTTTCTACAAAAAGTTCGGCCCAATGGTCGCTCCTTACCTAGCTCGCTTTTACAACAATATTCGCATGGGAACTCCCCTGGACAGGGAACTGAATTCAGCATTCATCTCAGTAATCCCCAAACCTGGTAAGGACCATACCCATATCGTAAACTACCGCCCAATCTCCCTACTTAACAATGATATTAAACTAATGACAAAAATCTTAGCCTCAAGACTGTCGAGATTTATCTCACAATATATTCACAAAGATCAGGTGGGGTTAATCCCGGGGAGACAAGGCCCTGACCAGGTGAGAAGAGCAATCAATATCATCTCTCTGCTGAACTCACATTGGGACGGTGGCCCATCACAGGAAGTATTCTTACTTTCTATAGATCTTCACAAGGCCTTTGATAAGGTCTCATGGCGATATCTCTTCGAGATTCTCCACAGATGGGGATTTGGCCCATATTTTATCACTACCTTATCAGCTATATACACTAATCTCAACGCACGGGTTCGCCTTCTAGGCCAATACTCTGAATCCTTCGTCACACAAGGCACCAGGCAGGGATGCCCCCTATCACCGATTATTTTTGCAATAGCGATAGAAACCCTTGCGAAAGCGATCAGAACCCATCCAGATATTGGAGGGGTGAGGTGCGGTACACAAGAACACAGATGCGCTCTGTTCGCGGATGACCTCCTGCTATTCATAACAAATCCTCTAATCACGACCCCCAATGTTCTTGGGCTTCTAAAAGATTTTGGCGAGGTCTCGGGCCTCACAGTAAACACCACAAAATCAATGGCCCTTAATATCTCAGTCCCAACATCAACAATAGAGCAATTGAAAACACATTTCCCATTCACCTGGGCTTCGCAGACCCTACCCTATCTAGGCATACAACTAACTAATTCTATCGAAAAATTGTTCGCAAAAATTGTTTAAAATCATCACAGCCGATCTACGAAAATGGGCGTCTGCCGGCCTGTCCTGGATAGGAAACATCAATTCGATTAAAATGAACATACTACCACGCATTCTGTACCTGTTCAGGTCACTCCCAATTCCACTAAGCAAATCTTATATTCTCAAGATCCAGTCCCAGATTGTCTCTTTTGTATGGGGGAAGAAGGGATACAGATGCAGCAGAGCAACTCTTGTCCGACCCAAAATACAGGGAGGCCTGGGATTACCCTGTGTATGGTCCTATTATCAAGCCGCACAGTTAGATCAGATCTCGGTAGTATTTTCCAGAGGCCCCAAACCAGACTGGGTAGCTATGGAACGACAGGCAACACCCAAACATACAATTGACTTCCTACTATGGAGTCAATCTATCACTCGCCCGCCTATCTTAGCCCCGACCCTCTCACACTCTGTAGCCCTAACAGACAAACTTTATAAGACAGGCTTGTTAACTTCCACACTCAAACCACTGTCTCACATTTTCAATAACCAGGTATTCCCTCCGGGCCTAAACATACAAGCCTTCGGAGGGCGTGTCCGGGATGTGAGCAGCGGCGGACGTTTTTCTGGTGAGCTCCGTCTTCATCCTTCAGAATCCTGTGAAATCCTTGGTCTCTGAGAGCTGGACTGCCCTCATCCTTCACATACACCTTCTGCTACACCTTGTCCACGATCCTGGGGGGTTATTTTGTGTCAAGAAGGATTTTTTAAATTGCGGCCTAGTCGAGCCTATGAAGCCGGGGCCTCAATTTTGAACGGCGGCCGGCGGCCGGAACGATCGTGATCCGGAGGTTCCCAGAGACAGAATTTCTCCATCCAGACAGTTTCCTCTCTGTGCCTGGGCTGGGCTGTGAACTGTGTGAGGTGCTGGGGAAGGGAGTGGAGGCCCGGAGCCTTTATTAGACATTGAGAGGGGGTGAAGGACCTGACCCTACAGCCATTTTGCCCATGAGGCTGTCTGTTCTCCCCACTGTCTTTGCTTCTCAGGGTGCTGTCTTTAATCACTGTGAGGTGCATCGGCCTGCCTGTATCAGCCTTGGAGTCTGCCTTTGGTGACTGGGCCCTGAGGGACCGGATCGGGAGGACACGGTGCAGCTCTGGTGAGTCCTCCATCTCTTCACGCCTGGTCGGCTTCGGTCGGTGGGGACCCACCTATCCGCCTCATTTTCCCCTCCTGTACTTGCCTGCCCCCTGCCTTCCTAACCTGCAGGACACAGCATTCTCATTCTATTTTCTGGGGCGGACTCAGTGCTTTCCTACAACCGGGGGTGGAGGTGCCCTTCCACTCTCTATTTACCCTACATTGTTCTAGACTCTCCCATGGGCTCCAAGAGTAAGGCAAAGAAATCCTGCACGCCCGCACATTCATCTCCAGCCCCTGCGTCCCTGCCTAAGGCCTCGTTGGTGGGCACACTGCAGGCGTTATTAACTGAACTTTCTATGGAGCCAGGACCATCCCCCCTCTGTCTCAGGACAGCACCGCAGTCATCCTCGCTGCTATTGAACAAAGTAGCTCGACTATGCTGGTCAGGATTGATCATTTGGCTGAGGAATGTACTCTTATAAGAAATGACCTAGGCAAAATTAGAGGCAGGCTGTCAGAATCAGAAGCCAGAATCTCTGCCACTGAGGATCTCACGACCTCCCATACCAATACTATCGCGGACCTGCAGCGTACAGTCCAAATGCTTGTCTCCAAATCAGATGATGCCGAAAATAGGGCCAGACGCAATAATGTCCGGGTTCTGGGCCTTCCTGAGGGAGAGGAGGGGGATCACCCTACACTGTTTGCAGAAGATTTCTTCAAGGCTCTCTTGGGCCTAACAGATCTCCCCCCAACCTATGTGGTGGAGCGCGCTCATCGGGTGCCCACGGGCCGAGCCATTCCAGGAGCTAATCCGAGACCCTTCCTGGTCCGATTCCTCAACTTCAGAGACCGAGATAAAATCCTCTCTGAAGCACGCAAACATCCTTCCCTCACTTACGGCGGATCCTCTATTATGCTTTTCCCAGATTTCTC
>BLSH010160753.1:6093-50623 GCA_018402905.1 Glandirana rugosa | reverse complement strand
TAGAGATCTGGTGAAGTATCCAATTTGTATAAATGTATTCTAATGACTCTACGTAATCTGCTAAGGCTGAGGTCGGTATATACGGTCTGGAAGAGTTTAAACCCACGTGTGGGGGATCGCCGTATGCAACGAAATATATCTCCTTGGTACCTCAATTAATTTCTAAAGGTTCTCAATTCGCTACCCCCGTTTCGGACGAAGGTTGCGTACTCATATCGAAAGGACCGTATCTTCTCCTCGTTTGGGTAATCTCAGGACCAACGAGTCGCCACTCGGTTAAGTGGGTGGTTGGGGTCGTTCGTCCAGAGTTAAAAATCCCCTTGCACCTAACATCACTCTCTAAATTATATCCTTTATCAGAGTAAGGTCTTGGGAACTTAAAGTCCTGTACAGGTCTTGTACACCTTTTTTAGGCGAGGTCGCGAGGGCGTAAAGGTCGTTTGGTACACACAAGGGTTCTGGAATGAGACTATTTCCTATATTAAATCTCTCACTACAATCCACGTTCCCCTAAAAATTGAGACCTGCTTGCTGGGGTTGGTGGGTGAATTGGCTCACCGCTGAGCAACCAGGACTCTAATGGGTTTGCTCCTCTTCTATGCCAGGAAAGCTATACTCATGCGTTGGAAGCAGGCTTTGCCCCCATCGCTTAACTCTTGGAAATCTTTAATTAACTCCATGGTTCCTCTATATAAAGCAACGTATGCCGCTAGGGGGTGTGCACCCAAATTTGAGAAGGTCTGGCATATATGGCTGGAGTCGGAATCGTCTAATGCATCTCAGTAATCTTATGTAAATATGTTTAACCTATGAAGTGGTCTAGAGATATCTATTCCTTAGACCTTGTTTCCTCCTTAATCCTTGGGAGACTGGGTGGTTTGGTTCGCCTGAGGCCCCTGAGAGCATCTTGCCTGATTGTATTATATGTTAAGTATAGGTGTGTGGGGTAGTCGTGAGCACTTCCGGTGATTTAAGCTTTTTTTTTTTTTTTTCTTGTGTTGTGTTCTCTAAGCCTGGGTATGCCCAATAGGCTTTGTTTTGTAATAAAAAGTTAAAACCTTCAATAAACAATAATTTTTTAAAAAAAAAAAACATACAAGCCTTCAAATGGTGGCTCAATAAAAGTCTTTTTAGGATCTGGCATTTCTTCACAAGTCAAGGACCAATTTCCAAATCTTACTGCATCTCTAAACTTGACATGCCTTCAGAAGAATATTTCAGGTTCTCACAAATCTCCCACTTTTTACAGTTGTTATGGAAAAACAGGGATAAAAATCCAAGCCCCACCGAATATGAGAGGTGCGTGGAGGCCTCGGCCCAGAGAGGAGGTATCTCCATAATATATGCTCTACTGGTCCAGAAAACAGATAAACCGACTTACGCTGTGGCCTGGGAAAAAGAATTGAATACACAACTACAACCAGAGTCTTGGATACTGGCTGCTCAGCGGGCACAAAAAGGCCTAATGAACATCACATTAATAGAAGCCAATTCCAAGGTTCTGATGAGATGGTATTATACACCAGCTCGGTTAGCTCAAATATACCCCTCTTCCTCTCCCCTATGTTTCCGGGGATGCGGATTACGGAGCACCATGTCTCATATTTGGCGGACTTGCCCACGTGTTAGATCTTTTTGGAAACGATTCTTTTGCATGGCAAAGACTGTGCTGGGACATTACATTGCACCCTCCCCTGAGGTTACCCTCCTTCTCCAAAAGAGTGACAGGACTCCCCAAAAATAAACAAATATTACTTAACTTGATATTAGTAGGTGCCAAGATTTCCCTGGCAAAAGCCTGGAAAAAGCCCAAAGTCTCCCTATACACCGTTCGGAGAAAGATTTCTTGGATTATGACCTAGGAACTCCTAGTGGCTAAATTGCTCGACAAAGAAGACCAGTTCGAAGCGATCTGGGAATCTTGGGCTAACTATACAAAGGTCCCACTATACCCGGGTCACATCCCGGGTTCCTCTTGACATCCGAGGAATCATTATCATATCTAACCCTCACTACCCCTTCTCTTCCCCTATTCCTGTCCCATCTTTCCCCCCTTTCTCTCTCTCTCCTCCTTCCTCTCACTTTCTTAATCTTTCTTTGTTTAAGATTGAATATAGTTCTCTTTGGCCTGACCATGGCCTTTATCCCTAAACTGGGAACTTTAAAGGGGGGGGGGGTTACAGAGACCCCCGACTTGAGAGCTCGGGGACCCCCCTTTTTTGGGGAATGATCCGAAAGGTCCCCATTTTGAGTCTATTATCTACGCTGTTTCCCTAGCTGGGTAAGCCCACCTCCTCCACAGGTTTGCTCCCATAGGGGTGGATTGGGGGGCCCCCGGAAAGGGAAAACGGCGTTTTCCATATTACTATTCACTGGGACGGCTCGGACCGAGTTCCCTTCTAGGGAGCTTAAACAGTTCTTATAAAGCACGATATCCCTCCACAATGGACCCTGATTACTAAGTTTACTCAATTTAAATGTTTTGCTATACTACTTCTATATGATACTCATTATTCAATTACATTTATCAAGATACAGTGTTATCCACGCATCATGTCTTTTATGCTCTCAAACGTCCACACCGCAGTTGTTAATGTATGTTCCTGTATGTTCCTTTTTTCCCTCGACATATTACTCATCTGTATCTTGCAATTGATATTCTACACTGTTGTTATACCATTTTGAAACTACAATAAAAATAATTGAAAGAGAAAAATTGGGCCTTGAGTGCTGGCAGTGCCAGAACACTTTAACCCCTTGCAGTTACTCTTGTTGCCCAGAGGAACTGGGCCTGATGTTGTAAATTAGTTTACAAATTGTGACGACAGCCCCCAGTCAAACAGGTGGTGAAAAATTGGGCCTTGGGTGCTGGCGGTGCCAGAACACTGTAACCCCTTGCAGTTACTCTTGTTGGATGGAGGAACTGGGCCTGATGTTGTAAATTAGTTTACAAATTGTGACGAAAGCCCCCAGTCAAACAGGTGGCGAAAAATTCGGCCTTGGATGCTGGCGGTGTCAGAACACTGTAACCCCTTGCAGTAACTCTTGTTGGACGGAGCAACTGGGCCTTATGTTGTAAATAAGTTTACATATTGTGACGAAATCCCCCAGTCAAACAGGTGGCGAAAAATTGGGCCTTGAGTGCTGGCAGTGCCAGAACACTGTAACCCCTTGCAGTTACTCTTGTTGCACAGAGGAACTGGGCCTGATGTTGTAAATTAGTTTACAAATTGTGACGAAAGCCCCCAGTCAAACAGGTGACGAAAAATTGGGCCTTGGATGCTGGCGGTGTCAGAACACTGTAACCCCTTGCAGTTACTGTTGTTGTTATTTAAAACGGGCCCTGCTGTTCTAAATTAGTTAAAAAATTGCTATGGCATGCCTCTTAAACCAGGTGCAGAAAAATTGGGCCTTGGGTGTTGCTGGTGCCCTAAATACAAAATATTGTTCTAGATTATGGACAGGAGGAATAGGAGCAGTGGCAGTCTTCAAGGGATCCCAGATCCCTAGCCAATTTAATCAGTTGCATCAGCAACAGGGGCTTGATAGCTGCTGATCCAAGACTGATTCATTTTTATAAATGTAAGCCTATCAACCGAGTCTATGGACAGGCACACTCTTTGATCGGTTATGAACCCTCCAGCAGCACCGAATGTCCGTTCAGAAAGCATGCTGGATGCACGACAGGCTGAACCATATAATGCAGACGCTGACGATGGTTGCTTGAACCTATCAGGCCTGCGTGCTAAGGACTGAATTTTTTTTTAAAGGCATTGCGAAGCTGGCCACCTTCTCCACCACTCTGCCTCTGAATGACTGAAGCTTCAGAAACACATTGTCCAGGGCCAGCAGCAAGACATGGTAACCTCCCAGGGTCTGGAAAGGCATTGCACAAACTTTTCTTCAAGGTATCCTGAAGATGTTTCATCCTCTGCACCCTCTGCGCAGGCAGCATGAGTTCTGCAACTTTACCCTTGTAACGTGGATCAAGAAGGGTTGCCAGCCAGTAATGATCCCTCTCCTTGATACCACGAATCCTAGGGTCTTTTCGTGGGCTTTTCAGAATCAGACAGCCCATGCAGCGTAAGTTTGAGGAGGCATGAGTGTCCTCTGGGTCACTGAGGATGAGGAACTACCTCCTCCCAACCACGTACAACTCCTTGGGTTTCTGGGGACTGAAAACCATGATCCCTTGAAGACTGCTACATGTTATCCTCCACATCCATGCTGACACAATAATCCTCCTCCTCCTGTATGTATGGCGGCTCTGCAGGAATGCTCTCAGCATAAAGGGGGCCTTGAGAGGAAAGGAAGTCCTCCTCTTCTTCCCGCTGTTCTACCTCAAATGCCCTGTCCATGATTCCATGAAGCATGTGCTCCAGAAGGTATATTAGAATGACTGTGCCGCTGATGCATGCATTGCCGCTGCTCATCATCCTTGTGGCCTCCTCAAATGGTGACAGGACAGTGCATGCATCCTTGATCATTAGCTACTGACGTGGCGAAAATAAGTCAAGCTCCCCTGAGCCTGTCCTGGTGCCATGCTCACAGAGGTACTCATTGATGGCCCTCTGCTATGCGTGCAGCCGCTGCAGCATTGCCAATGTTGAGTTCCACCTGGTGGGCATGTCACAAATGAGGCGGTTGTTGGGCAGGTTGAATTCCCACTGGATGTCAGCCAGCCAGGTACTGGCATTGTATGAACACCGGAAATGACCACAGACTTTTCTGGCCTGCCTCAGGATTTCTGTTAAGCCTGGATTCCTGGTCAAGAAACGCTGCACCACTAAATTCAAGACGTGTGCCAAGAATGGAACATGTGTCAATTGTCCCAGTCGGAGGGCAGAGAGAAGGTTGGTGCCATCGTCGCATACAACCATTCCTGGCTCAAGCTGCCGTGGCGTCAACCACCTCTGAGCCTGCCCCTGCAGAGCTGAAAGAATCTCTTCCCCAGTGTGGCTCCTGTCCCCAAGACAGACTAACTCAACCACCGCATGGCCTCTTTTAGCATGACTGCTTGCATAGCCCCTTGAACGCTTAGGGAGCACTGCAGGTTCAGAGGACAATTCTGCAGAAGAGGCCACAGAGGTAGAAGAAGAGGAGGCGGATGTGGCAAAATCACCACTAGCTTTTTGGAGACATGGTGGCGGAACTATTTCCAAAACTGAACCCTGTCCTGCATCCTTCACAGCTGCCAACAGAGTTAACCAGTGCGCCGTGAAGGAAAGGTACCATCCCTGACCGTGCCTGCTGGACCATGAGTCAGCGGTAATATGAACCCTGCTGCTGACCACACTGTCCAACGAGGCCAAAACATTGCCTTCCACATGACAGTAGAGAGCTGGAATGGCTTTACATGGAAAGAAATGTCTTTTGGGAACCTGCCACTGTGGGACAGCACATTCCACAAATTTGCGAAAGTAGTCAGAGTCTACCAGCTGAAAAGGCAGCAGTTGGAGTGCTAGCAATTTGGCCAAGCTAGCATTAAGACGCTGAGTATGTGGATGGCTGGGACAGTATTTCATTTTATGGTTCAGCAACTGGGGTAGGGATATTTGCCTGCTGAATTCACCTGGTGGTGTACTGATAGCAGATTGGCTGCAAGTACTAGTTGTGGCACACATTGCTACACCTTCATTCCTTTCAGTGCAGGTTTTGGAGAGGACTGCAGGTATAGTAAGGGCTGAGATCCCAGATGAGGAGCAAGGAGAAGTCCGCCTTGTTTTCTGGTGTGGGTTCTTCAGGTACTCTTGCCAATGGACTGCATGGCTGGTCGTCATATGTCTTGTCAATACAGTATTGCCCAAGCGGCTGGAGCCCTGACCACGCTTGACCCGCTTCAGACATAGATTGCAAATGGCAATGGTGTGATCTACTGTACATGTGCTGAAAAATGCCCACACCAAAGACATTTTGGATGTCGGCAGGAAGGGAGCAGTGTCCTGCACCTGTGGAGCTCTGTGGTCTGATGCAATTGGGTGGCTGCCCTTAAGTGGGCCCCTGGAGGACATCCTACCTTGTTGGAGTTGGGCCTCCTCCTCACTTTCCTCCTCTCTTCTCTCAGGCACCCAAGTACAGTCCGTGTCCTCATCATCCCCTCCCTCCTTGTCACTGGAGCAAACTTGGCAGTATGCTGCAGCTGGGGGAACATGACTGCTAGTTTCTTGTCCTTTTGCTGCATCCCCTGTCTCTAGGCTCACACTACTCCCTTCCTCAACCTGGTAACCAACATTGGAGCCTTCAAACTGCTGAACATCCTCCATCAGCATGTAACCAACACTATGGTCGAACAACTCAGGTGACTCTTTCGTGTATGATGGTGGGGCTACAGAAGGAGTAACTGTGGAAAAGGATCCAGTGGAATGGGCCGCTTTGCCAGATGCTTTGGAAGGCAAACTTGTGCGAGCCTGGGTGACAGAGGATGATGAGGATGGCTTTGTTATTCACTCCACCAACACTTCTGCATGTTGTGGTTCAATAGCATGTCCAACAGCAGAAAAAAAGGACAAGCATGACCCACCGGCAGAGGAAGCACCACGTCCGCCACCACCACTTCTCACTGAAGACACGGAGGCTGCTTGCCCTCTTTTAGCGGCCTGGGAGCGCCTGCCTCTTCTTTGTGGCCTTCCTGACATGATGGGTATTTTTTTTAACACCGCACTACACTGCTATATATACTGTACACCCCCAAATGCACTGATATATAGTGCACACTCAATACGCTGTGTGTATATCTGGATACACTAGACTGTATACATTTGAAGACAACACATTAAGTAGTGTGCTATATACCGTACACCCCCAAATGCACTGATATATAGTTTACACTCAATACACTATGTGTATATCTGGATGCACTAGACTATATATATTTGAAGACAACACGTCAAGTAGTGTGCTATAGACTGTACAAATTTGAAGACAACACGTCAAATAGTGTTCTATATACCGTACACCCCCGAATGCACTGATATATAATGTGCACTCAATACGCTGCATGTATATCTGGATACACTAGACTGTACATATGTGAAGACACCATGTCAAGTAGTGTGTTATATACCGAACACCCCCGAATGCACCGATATATAGTGTACACTCAATACACTGAGTGTATATCTGGATAAACTAGACTGTATATATTTGAAGACACCACGTCAAGTAGTGTGCTATATACCGTTCACCCCCGAATGCACCGATATATAGTGTATACTCAATACGCTGTGTTTATATCTGTATACACAAGACTATATATTTTAATACACCAGGTCAAGTGTACTATATACCGTACGTACAACCCGAATGCACCGATATATAGTGTACACTCAATAGGCTGGGCGTATATATATATATATACACTAGACTGTATATATATGAAGACACCATGTGTGCTATGTATGTACAGATATGTAGTGTACACTCATACGCTGTGTGTGTGTGTGTGTATATATATATATATATATATATATATATATATATATATATATATTTCCCTATACTAACCTGCCTGCGCTAACTAACAGATAGAAGGATAGATTTTAGATGTCTCTCTCTCTATCTATCTATCTATCTAGTTAGCTATCTATCTTTTGATTTTATGTTTTTCTTTTTTTTAAACAAGTTTTAAAGCTAGCTAGCTAAACTGCCTGTATTCAGGAACCTAAGCTCTCTGTCTAAGCTCTCACAGCAGGTCACCCGCTGATTTGCCAAAGCATGCAGGTCATGTGCATGCTTTGGTCAATCAGCAGGCAGCATTCCACCACCATTTGAATGCATTATGGGGCACGCAAAGTTGCCGCGAACACCCCATAATGTTCGGGAAAACCCGAACAAACGAACACCCGATGTTTGAGTCGAACGTGAGTTTGACTTGACCTGGGAGCTCATCCCTAGTTATGGCTGATGTGGTTGCAACAATTGGAAGAAAATAATCAAAAGCAGGGAAAAGCTGACCTTTGTGTTGTCCAATGTGAGATTCAATATTCTGAGTGATTTGTTTGTTGGAGACAGGGATACATTCTGTACAATCGGCACCCAACAAGACTCATCCACAGCATTATGGTTATACCGGTGTAACACCATCATGACTATCCCAGAATCAATTACTTTTTTGATTCGATTTTTGATTTTTGATTTGATTTGATTTCTCAGGCACATTCTACTCAAGGACAGGTACAATTCATGTCCTTAGGTTGGTTAAATTGTTGGGTGCCATTCACTTTTCTTTAGGGTTTTGATGGTTTATTGCACATGTGTATAGGCGGGGCTTAGGTGCCCTAGCGGCACCGGTGGAACTGCACTCACTACTGCCTAATCCCAAGGCAGAGAGCTGTGATCATGTGACAGTCAACGTTAAGGTAGATCTTCCGAGCTTAGAAGTGAGCTGCAATTGCACTGTTAACTCTTTGTAATCCATGGCCAACTTCATTACATCAATGACACGTGCACACTTCAGACACTCCTTCTGTTGGAGGATGCCACACCTCTCTCCCAGTGACTAATCCCATGGTTGCTATGGTATACAAGAAATACTCTCTTTCTCTCCAACCTCTGCACATGCTTATATTCTCCCAAGGTACCTCATATATCTCTCCCGTGACTCCAGGCTGGGTCCCTAGGTAAACTGTGCTGCAGTTACGGTCCCAAAGCGTGGGGATCTGCCGGTGCCAAGCACTTAACCCATTCTATAACCAGGGTAGCCATCACATTTGCCATGTCACCCTTCTCCTGGCTGATTGGCTGCCTTACATGCGACACAGATACTGTAGCCCTTAGCTACAGCACATTAGCTTCCTCTGGATAGCACTCTGTGTGTTAGGCCCATGTATTGCACCTCTTCTAACTTAGTTCCCTGGTTGTGTTGCAAGCCCTGTTCATTTGATCTTTTGATATGATGTGCATGCACCCCTTTTAGCGACTTTAGTTGCTGATAACAGTACAGTTCTCCAGAAACATTCTCAACACAGTTTCATTGCAGAGCCCTTCTAATACCCCACAGATTGTGCATACCGTATGCAGAAGGCAAGTCCATAAAGCAATCCCTTAAAGGCAAGAGTCAATTAGAATGCATGATTGGCAGTAATCCATAAAGGCAGTAGGTCCATGATCAACAGCCATAAATTCTATAAGGTTTTAAGGCTTGGGACCGCCTTCAGAAACCCTGATTAAGCTCCTTTCACCCCCAAAGGGGGGGGGACCTCTCCAGCAGAGTAACCAGCTACATTTTGTTGTTTTTCCCCAGTGCTCTCACTTGGGGCTTGGAGCCAGCCCCTTTTATCTGGGTTAGCCTGGAGAGGGCGGGAAACCTGGCTAAAGTAGTGGGAAAAATGTTAACCCTTACAGCTTGGTTACCCCTAGCTCTCGGGTCAACATGAGGACACAGAAAAAGATCAAAATTGTAACATTTGGCCCCTGGCTGGCTCAACTAATGTGAGGAAATGAGTGGAGCTAGTGAAAATAAGTTCTTACACAGAAAAACATGTTAACCCCTTGTAGGAATCTGCCAGTATGGTTATGGAGAGTAGCGAGGGAGGGTAAAGGGAGCACAGGATAGTTACATGTCTTTTTTCAAACACAGTCTCTTGTCTTCCAGCTTCTCTCTCTAGTTTCATGATCTCATCCACAGAATGGCTCTTTTACATCTGAAGTTCATGTGGTGACTCAGACTTGAAGCTCAGCGTAGGACAGCACTGTAAAGGTTCCAGTGTTTCTTTCCTACTCTAAGACCTCTTTCCACCTCCATTTAGGGGACCTCTGGCTTCTTCCTATAATCACATATAGCACAACATTGCAGGGTGCTCCCCCAGAAAGGGAGATCCCTGCAACCCTTTTACACTCATAGGCCCCAAAAGGCCTAAAAGCAAGACTGGTTTCACAGCAATGTGAAACCCTGGATGGGAAAACCATGTGCCAGGAAGTGCCTCTGATATTTAGTAGCATGCTGAGCAGCCCCTCCCCTCCCAGCCTGCTTGTAAGAAGGCCCCCGATTGGCCAGTAATGACCATGCTGGTGCAGAGCACCTCCATTTGTCTTCCAGAAACAGGTAAAAAATGGGGTGCCAAACTTCTGAATTATGGAGGAAATCTGACATCTTGTGAATCCAAGAATCAATTCCAAGAACACTTAGTTGCTTTTAGCAATAAGCGATTGTCCACACTGTCAGCCTTTTTAGATACAGTACTTTACTATAAAATGTAGAAATAGTGTAAGTGGTACAATATAATTCCAATGTACAAAACTTCTTCCACCTCTTTCCATAAACTCTGGCAACTTTTGTATCAAACCAGGTCACCCAAGCATTTTAAAGTTGCAATTAAATTTATATAAATATTTTTTAAGAAGTAGCAGGTAAACTGCATTTGCAAAAATTAAACTTGAAGAGATTTCTACAAATTATATTGTGCAATTTAAGACCTTAACTAAGGCAAGTCATTGATGAGTCGATTTGATTGAAGCAGAGAAAATCACCCAATTCTAACATCAACACAGCCAGTGTAAATAGGGGAATCCTTCCCACAGTGCTATTGTGTTCTGCCAGCAGGGAGCCTTCTTGGCTGTCAGAACCCAATGATTACTTGGCTGCCAACAGTAATAATATGTAAAATATCCGACAGGCTGTTTGTACCCAAGTTGATCAATAGATCGACTTGAGTACAATCAACATTCCCATAGATGGATCGAATCCATATGTGGCCAGCTTGTTCTACTGATTTTATTAATAAGGTAAAAGTGGTCCTAAGGGTTAGTATACACAGGCTTTTCAGGATACATTCATTCACACTGACTTGGAGGGAGGGATAAAAGCAAAGTACAAACTTATTTTATACTTTAAAGTAGATGCAAACTTTAACTGAATTACATAAAATTTAGTAAATCAAGGTGTATTATAAATAACTGCCTTTTTTTCCATAAATAAGACACTTATTTTCAGAAGGTGGCTGAAGATTTATAAAGCATTTACCCAAATAAGGAGAGACTCAGCCTAGAGAACTTTCCTACCAAAGGGCAAATCATTAGTATTATGAATTTGGAGGTCCCAAGTGTATGAACCTCTCAACTAAGTAAATAATACAAAAGCAGACTTAGCAGCAGAAAAAGTCTACGCCATATTGAAAAAGGCTTCATAACACAGCCAAACATTCACCTAACAGCCTCTGCCTTACTTCATAAAAATTTACAGAGGCCTGGCTGTATAATTAAATATACAGGCGGTCTCCTGGGTTACAAACAAGATAGGGACTGTAGCTTTGTTCTTAAGTTGAATTTGTTTGTAAGACTGAACAGGTACATTTTTTTAAGCGTAGCTTCAGCCAAAATTTTTTAAGCTTTTTGGATAGCATAGGGAAGGGGTAACACCCCTGTAATGTTTGTTTTGCTGTCTATGTTTCTGTTCAGAAGATTTCACCTCACTTCCTGTCCCAATGATAATTGGATTTTTAAAATTTTGGGTTGTTGTGGAAACAAACCTTGGGGATAAAGCATCAGTGAGGACACCTTTTTCCCATAATAACTCTTACAGGAGGGAATTTCCCTTCCTATGGGTAGATTTCCTCTCACTTCCTGTTGTCTACCTCCGTTTGTAAGTAGGAGTCATTTGTAAGTCAGATGTTTGTAACTAGGGGACCGCCTGTATGCAGAGTGAGGCCTTAGCCAACTGTAGACATATATAAAGCGTCAAAGACTTATGACTTATTGTAAAAGGGTAATTATAAGAAATGATTGAGCTATAATATTGGATCTGCTATTACATATATCCATTAGCATGTAGTGCATTTAAGAAATATGTTTCCAAGCTATAATTAGCATAGATAATAGTACAGAATAATTCTTGCGTTTGTCCAAAAAATTTTATAAAGGGTGTTAAATGCCTATGATGTTTCCACCAGGTTCTCTTTGACTGTGCATTCACACCACAGCAACATTCCTCAGGTGGTCTGCAGGAGGCTATCAAAAGTATGGCTCTTATAGCTCTAAATAGGCCAGCACACACATGTGTAGTCAAAAATGGACACCACAGGGACATCTTTGAAGGAAAACTGTGCAGCTCTAGGCATGAAGATGACTGGAAAGGAAGTTAAGTATTTATACAGGTAACCTACCTAGGGAGTGGGGGCATTCATTAAAGAACAACTTTACTAAAGTCACTCTATAGTATTCTCCAGGCAACGAAAAGGGTAGTAGGTCCATATCTGTTTCTACCCGTAAAAATGGAAGGACCTGAGGGGCAAAGATGGACGAGACAACCTTAATCAAATAGGTGAAGCAAAGAGGCTGGGTAGATGATTAGAGATAAGAGCATTGAGTTCAGCCTCTTTTCACCAGGTTTCAAGCAAAACATCAGAGAGACACACAAAAATTGATCAGTTTTTCAGAAGCCAATAAAAAAAGGCATCCAACAGGCGCTGGGAGTGTGATATGCATTTATACAAAGGGATAGGGCAAAAATATTTGAAGAGGCCACTGGCTCAGATTAGGCTGATCATGACAGACAAGGCTACCCCCAGCAGTTTACCAGAAAAAAACATGCATACATGTAAGAAGTTCCAGACTAAAAGGAGTCCAAATTCATTTATTGGTAAAAGACAGCCAATACGTTTCGGGGGTCGAAGGAACTCCCCCTTCATCGGGGCTTCAGTTAAAAATGAGAACCTTTATTGGATGTAAAATAAGATGTTCCTGTGTGAATAGGTGCAGGAAAGCTAACTGCTGGATAGGAAGAATTACGGGCCAGCAGTATCTGCATAAGTAGGGATGGGCCGAATACCCCCTGGTTCAGTTCGCACCAGAACACCGCGAACAGGCAAAAAATTTGTGGGAACATGTGAACCCTATTAAAATCAATGGAACTCGAACATGAAAAATCAAGAGTGCTCATTTTAAAGGCTTATATGCAAGTTATTGCCATAAAAAGTGTATGGGGACCCGGGTACTGCCCTAGGGGACGTGTATCATGGCAAAAAAAAGTTTTTAAATTGATTGTGGAGCAGTGATTTTAATAACGATTAAAGTGAAAAAATAAAATTGAAATATTCCTTTAAATGCCTGGGGGGTATTGTGCCTGGGGGTCCCCTTAGTATGCCTGTAAAGTGGCGTATCTGTGCGATGTATCTGCATATCTGCATGAGTAGGGATGGGCCGAACACCCCCTGGTTCGCACCAGAACACCGCAAACAGGCAAAAAAGTTGTGCGAACATGTGAACCCTATTAAAATCAATGGGACTCGAACATGAAAAATCAAGAGTACTCATTTTAAAGGCTTATATGAAAGTTATTGCCATAAAAAGTGTATGGGGACCTGGGTACTGCCCTAGAGGACATGTGTCAATGCACAAACATATTTTTAAATAGTTTTTTTTGGGAGCAGTGATTTTAATAATGATTAAAGTGAAAAAATAAAAATGAAATATTCCTTTAAATGCCTGGGGGGTATCGTGCCTGGGGGGTCCCCTTAGCATGCCTGTGTTAGTAAACATCCCGGTCCATTGGATTGCCTATGCGAGGGCACACGTAGCGTGTGCGCACGCCCATGCGCGTTTGCGTGCCCTTGTGTGCGTTCGCACGCGCGTGTGCACGCGCATATGGCAATGGTGCCAATAGCGGCCATTTAAGCAGACAGCACCAGGCAGCAAGTGCTGTCCATTCTACAGTGTTTCCCAGTGGGATTCCGTGACTTGTTTCCTAAAGACTTCCTGTATCTGTGACCCGGCTTGCCTGACCTTGTTGAACTCTGCCTGCACCGACCCTCAGCTTGCCTACAATGAGGCTTCTGCCTGATCATCTTGTACTTCTGCTGCCCGCCTGTTAACGACCCTGCCTGTACCTGACTACCCGCTTGCCTGCTCCTTCTGTACCGCACTTGCTCGCTTGTTACCGACCCGGCCTGTATCACCAATCTTCTGTCTTGCACGGGCTCCTGGAGGATCCTCACAATATTATTTGCATCCCTAGCAGCCCTCGTGCCTCCCTGTGCTCTGGAACCTCCTGTCTACTCTTTCAGGGGTTTCTGAACCAGGGCCGTAAGAGAGGTTGCCCATTGCATAGTCAGACTCCACAACCAGGTACGTGACAGAAATGGACAGCCATGTCTGAGTCTAAGCAGGGGCCTTCTCCACTACAGGAACTCTGTCAGCACTTGGATGGTCTCTCTCAAGCTGTTCAAACCCTACAAGCAGGATACACCCAGCTGGAGGTCTCTCCAGCCCCATCGGGGATCAGCCGGCTCACAATGGAGTCCATGGTCTAGTTTTCCCCAGAACCCACAGCTCCCATGCCAGAACGGTTCTCAGGGGACCGTAGGAAATTCTGGGCATTCTGTAGTGCCTGTGAACTATACTTCAGCTTACAGCCTTGCACCTTTTCCCTTGAAACCACAAAGGTGGGGCTGGTGATCTCTCTTCTGCCAGATGAGCCCCAATCATGGGCCCACCGGCTCCTGGAACAAGGGCGCCTGAAGTCTCTGACCTTTCCCGGTTCTTCCAGGCAATGGCTAGGTTATATGAAGATCCGCAGGACACCAAACCCTTCGACAAGGCCGCCACCCGGTGGAGGATTATGCGTCGGCGTTCAGGAGTTGGAGCATCAACACAGCCTGGAATGAGGCAGCTCTGTGCCAATAGTTTCGGCTAGGCTTAGCCGATCCCCTGAAGGATGAGTTGGCCCGTGTGGGGGTGCCATCCACTCTGGGGAGGCTCATCGATCTGGCCATTCAGATCGATCGGCGCCTTAGGTAACGCAGAGTGGAGGATACCAAGATGAACCTCCAGCCCTCCTGGATGCTACCTCCGGCCTCCGGATTTCCAAGTATCGCTCTAGCCAGTTCCACCATACCCACCTGTCCTCCAATGCAGTCGGAGCCTAAGCAGTGGGGTGGGGTGTATCTGGCACTGACCCCTGAAGAGAAACAGCGCCGAAGAAGCCTGGGTCTCTGCCTCTACTGTGGAGAGCGGGGCACTTTGTGCAGGCCTGCCCTTCCAAGTTGGGTAAGTGCCTTACTGTTTCTCCTAACCAGTACCTGGTAACACTGCTCGCCTCACTCTCTCCTGACTTTTACAGTTCCCTGGTAGAACCAATACCGTCCATGCCGATTCTGGTGCTTGCAGCTGCTTCATGGACTTAACTTTTGTTGCACAACATGGGATCCCTCTGCGTTCCAAATTCCGCAGGATGGCGGTGCACCTGGCTGACGGAACAACCCTAAAATCTGGTCTAGTCACACAGGAAACCGCTCCCCTGACTACCACAATGCTCGGAGGTCATAGAGAGCTCCTCACGCTCGATGCTATCGCCTCTCCCATCTTCCCTGTCATCCTTGGTCTACCTTAGCTCCAGGCCCATAACCCCACCATTGACTGGTCTACAGGGAACATCCAGTTCCAATCACAGTACTGCCACGAGCATTGTCCTCCCAGGACTCCCAGAATGGATCATTCCCTACTATGCATGGACCTTGACCCAGAGCCTGATGTCTGCCAGGCCATCCCCAGCGTCTACCATGCTTTCTTGGATGTTTTTAGTAAGAAGGGGGCTGAGGTTCTTCCACCCCATAGACCGTATGATCAAATCATATATCGATGAGAACCTCAGCAAGGGGTTCATCTGTCCATCTACTTCACCAGCTGGGGCAGGTATCTTTTTCATGGAAAAGAAAGACCATACCCTGCACCCATGCATAGACTACCGGGAACTCAATAAAGTTATGGTGAAGAACCGTTATCTGCTCCGGAATTGTTCCAGCGCCAGAGGACTGCCACCATCTTTACCAAATTGGACCTCCAGGGAGCTTACAATCTGGTATGGATCAGAGAAAGCAATGAGTGGAAGACGGCCTTTTGTACCTGTTTCGGTCATTACAAGTACTTAGCAATGCCGTTCGGTCTGTGCAACACTCCGGCCACGTTCCAGCACTTCATAAATGATATTTTCAGGGACTTCCTTGACCTCTTTGTCATTGCTTACCTGGATGATAGCCTGATTTTCTCACCTTCCCTAGAGCTTCATCGCATTCATGTAGAAGGGGTACTGGGTCGCCTCCACCAACACGGCCTTTATGCTAAACCTGAAAATGCGAGTTTGAGCAGCGAAGCATACAGTTCCTTGGACTTATCATTTCTGTCGGAGTCATCAAGATGGACCCTAAAAAGGTCTCTGCCATCTTGAACTGGCCAGCTCCAGCTGATAAAAAAGGAATTCATCCGGGTGTTCTCCTCCATCATCTCACCCATCACTCACTTAACCAAACAGGGCATCCCGTTCCACTGGACTCCTGAGGCACAAACAGCCTTTGAAAAGCTCAAGGAGTTATTCACTTCCGCACCTATCCTTAAGCATCCGGATCCTGCTCTCCCCTATGTTCTGGAAGTCAATGCATCTGAGGTAGCGGTCGGGGCGATTCTCTCCCAAAGACAAGGCACCAGAGAGCTGCTGCACCCGGTAACGTTCTTCTCTCGCAAGCTATCATCTGCTGAGAGAAACTATGTTGTGGGAGACCGTGAACTTCTGGCTATTAAATCGGCACTAGAGGAATGGCGGTACCTCTTAGAAGGAGCAGTGCATCCAATTCTCATTTATACAGATCACAGGAACCTTGAATACCTGAGGATTGCTAAAATACTGAAACCACGCAAAGCCAGGGGGCCGTTGTTCTTCAACCGATTCAACTTCCATATCACTTATAGGCCCGGGTCGAAGAACACCAAGCCGGACTCCTGCATGTTCAATACACCCGAAACCCCGGTATCCCCCGATACCATAATCCCTCCCTGAAGTTTTTTGCTGTTGCAGGAAGATGTGCTGTCACAGATCCGACAAGCTTACCTGGGGTCAAACCCCCTTCCTGGAATCCTTCTAAAGCTCAAAGATGGGTTGCTTTGGCACAATCACAATATTTTCGTGCCAGAGAGCCTAAAAACCTCAGTCCTGGACCTCTGCCATGACCACCGCCTCGCTTGGCCCTTCGAGGTGCGCAAGACATCCGAGTTGTTACAGCGCACGTTCTGGTGGCCCGAGTTGGAAGGGACTGTAAACGTTATGTAGAATCATGCACTACCTGCAGCCAGTGCAAGGGGAGTAAGACTCAGTCGTGGGGCCTCCTTAAACCACTACCGGTTCCGGAGAGGCCTTGCAGCCACATTTCAATGGATTTTATTGTGGAATTAGCCCCTTCTGAAGGCTTCCCCACCATCTTCATGGTGGTGGACAGGCTCTCCAAGATGGCCCACTTTCTGCCCATGAAGGGCACACCCTCTGCTGCAGAGACTGCCAAGATATTCATCAAGGAGATTGTTAGGCTCCATGGGATACAGGCAGATGTGGTATCCGACCGCTGAGTACAATTTACAAATTCGGGAGATCCCTGTGCAGGTCCTTGAAGATTGGACTGTCCCTGTCATCTGCCTATCACCCCCAGATGAGTGGCCAAACGGAACGTGCCAACCAAACACTGGAGTAGTATCTGCGTTGCTTCTCTTCCTTCACCCTGGATGACTGGGTTACGCTCCTACCGATGGCTGAGTTTGCATATAATAACTCTGTCTACTCTGCCACTCTGCAGTCACCGTTCTTTGCCAATTATGGCTTCCACCCTGCCTTCTTGTCCAACGCCTGCCCGGAGAGTTCGGTGCCGGCTGTGGCTGACCTATTGGACTTCTTCACCTCCAATAATAGACTTCTGCATGAGACAATGTTACGAACACAGGCTGCTAACAAGGAGACCTTTGACAAAAAGAGACCTGGCGAGTTAAACTTGGAACCGGGCAGTCAAATATGGCTATCCACCGTCAACCTAAGACTGGCATGCCCGTCCAAGAGGCTTGGTCCAAAATTCTTGGGACCCTTCCCTATCAAAAGGAAGATCAATGAGGTAGCATATGAGCTGGAGTTGCCTGAGACATTTCGCATTCATCCTGTCTTCCATGTGTCCCTGTTAAAGCCTAAGATCTCCGATCCCTTTGCAGATCAGAAGACAGGCCCATCTGCACCAGTGCAGGTTGACGGGATGGAGGAATTTGAGGTAGAATCCATCCTGGACTGCAGGAGGAGTGGTGGCGGCATCCAGTATCTAGTCAAGTGTAAGGGCTATGGGTCCGAAGAGAGCTCTTGGGAGCCAGAAGAGAATTTACATGTGGAAGCATTGATCAGGGCCTTCTGGAGAAGACACCTGGCCAAGAGAGCCCGTTTTGGCATCCGGAGGCTGACCCTTGGGGGGGGGGCATTGGATTGCCTATGTGCTGGCGCACGTGGCGTGTGTGCGTGTGTTCGCGCACGTATGCGCCGGCAATGGCGCCAATAGCGGCCTTTAAGCAGACAGCACCAGGCAGCAAGTGCTGTCCATTCTACAACGTTTCCCAGGGTGATTCTATAACTTCTTTCCTAAAGATTTCCTGTATCTGTGACCCGGCTTGCCTGACCTTGTTGAACTCTGCCTGCACCGACCTTCAGCTTGCCTACGACGACACTTCTGCCTGATCCACTTGTACTTCTGCTGCCCGCCTGTTAACGACCCTGCCTGTACTTGACTACCCGCTGTCTTGCTCCTTCTGTACCGCACTTGCCCGCTTGTTACCAACCTGGCCTGCATCACCAATCTTCTGTCTTGCACGGGCTCCTGGAGGATCCTCACAACATCATCTGCATCCCTACCAGCCCTTGTGCCCCCCTGTGCTCTGGAACCTCCTGTCTACTCTATCAGGGGTTCCTGAACCAGGGCCATGAGAGAGGTTGCCCACTGCATAGTCAGACTCAACGACCAGGTACATGACAGCCTGTAAAGTGGTGCATCTGTGCGATGTTTAGAACAGTGCTACCGGAAAATGACATTTGTAAAGGAAAATTTGTCATTTAAAATCGCTCGCGGCTGTATTGTATACACTCACAAAAGTGAGTACTTCCCTCACATTTTTGTAAATATTTTATTATATATTTTCGTTTAAAGAATTTTTATTAAGAGTTTTCAAGTTGACAAAATAAAATGAATACATGACTTATATCCGACAAATAGGTATAAAAATAGAAGATCAATAACATTGAGTTGACCGAAGAAAGCATAATGTGATATGCTATAAAAAAGGGAGAAATAAATGGAGTCTGAACAGAGTAATGTACCTAAAGAGTAAACACTTTGGACAAAGAACATAGGGATAAAGCAGGAGGGGCCACGTCG
Source organism: Glandirana rugosa (assembly GCA_018402905.1). NCBI lineage: Eukaryota > Metazoa > Chordata > Amphibia > Anura > Ranidae > Glandirana > Glandirana rugosa. The sequence continues at coordinate 31,466 of BLSH010160753.1, read as the reverse complement.
TCTCCCCGGTCACCCCAAAAGGGATCAAGCTGTAACAGGAGAGACAGGCTGCGACCCATCAAGCCCCAACCCCAATGGCTTAACAACAACAATGGTGTACATAACCAATAACCCTTATATAGGCGAATCACTTGTCTTAAAAAAAGAAAAAAAAAAGGAAAATAAAAATATCACGGGCAGATTAGACATATTGATAAGCTGGCAACCTTCCATCTCCAGCCATATGGCTAGGATGGGGTGTCGCCGCTCAGAAGCAATCCAGACTCAATTTTGTTAGAAGAATCGGGATAAGTAACCCTTTTAACTTAAGGAGATAAACAAAGAGAAAAAAGAAGGGGAAGAGCAGAAAAGAGAGTAGAAGAAGACAAGGCATCAGAGAAGTAGGGCCTAGAGTGAAGATCACCTAGGGAGTTCAAGGTATTCCTTCCAAGGGTCCCAGACTAGATCAAATTTAGTCGAAGTGTCCAAAATAATATTTGCGAGTCTTTCCTGCACCATAATCCAGGAAATTTTCTGTTTAGCTTCAAAAAATGATACTGAAGGGCGCTTCCAGGATCTGGCTATTGTGATTTTAGCACCCAGCAGGATAAAGTGAATGAGTTTAAATAGCGGTTTAGAAAGACCCTCAGGTTTATAGTTGAGAAGAGCTATTTCTGGGTTTTGGGGGATGGGATGGCCCGAAATCTTACGAATCAAATGAAATACCTTATTCCAGAAACCACGGATATGCGGACATTCCCACCAAGTATGAAGGAAAGACCCCAAAAGCCCACAACCTCTAAAGCAGAGGCTGGAGGAACCCGGATACATAGTTGCTAGCCTAGTAGGTACCAAGTACCATCTGATAAAGACCTTTATATTGGCTTCCCTAAGGGTAATATTTGTGATCGCTTTCGAGGATCTCAAGAACATGGGGTTCCATGTGTCTGCTTCCCAATCAACCTCAAGGTCTCTTTCCCATTTCTTCACATGGGGAGGTTTATCTGAAGTGATGCATAAATCAGAGTAATGCCTCCTCTGTGATCCTCAGTTTCAGAACACCATTTTTCATATGGGGTAACACCTGCATGGTCGTTTTTAGATTTCCACCAGAAAATTTGAAAATGCTGCAATTGGCTAAATCTGAATCTTTCAGCAGGTGGCATTTCTAATTTATTGATACAGTGAGTTAAAGTTAACGGGCCTGTAGGGTCAAAAAGTGCCCTATACGATATAGGCCTTTATCAGTCCACCATTGAAAGGCTTTTATGTCAAGACCTGGGGGGAACAGAGGATTATTAAAGATATGACTAAGAGGGCTTGGATTGGAAACTAAAAGCGGAGGTTTGAGGATTAAATCGCTAAGGGTAAAGGAGTGGGACAGCGTAGGGGAGAGTATGGAGGGCCTTGCCTTGCGGGGAACCCCCATCAAAAAATCAATAGTATTTAGGGGCACTGCCTGCCTCTCTAAATTAATCCAATCAGGTTTATTCTCTCTGAAGAAAACAATTGAGAACTGTGTCAATTGAGCTGCCTGGTAATATTTAAACAAGTTTGGAAGACCTAAACTCCCTTGAGTGCGTCGTCTGTAAAGAACATTGGATGAGCATCTATAGCCCTTACGGCCCCAAATAAATTTCAGAATTTGTGATTGAAGTTTTTGGAGATTGGATTTCCCAAGAGGGACCGGGAGAGCTCTGAAGAAATACAAAATTTTAGGAAGAAGGGTCATTTTGACCGCATTTATCTTGCCTAACCAAGAGAGGCCTTCTTGATCCCACCTGGTGAGCTCATCCGTTAATTTCTTAAATAAAGGTGGGTAGTTGGCTTCATAGAGTTGACTGATGTTGGCTGCTAGATTGACCCCCAGATAAGGTATCTGGGAAGTATTCCAGGAAAATTTATAAAGGTCTTTGAGCCGAGATAGTGTTGGTTCTAGGATGGATATGTTTAGGGCCGAAGATTTTGACCAGTTTACACATAGCCCAGAAGCCTCACTAAAAATTTGAAGAAGATTAATAATTTGTGTGGTAGATGTAAGAGGGGAGGAGATGAACAGGAGCAGGTCATCTGCGAATAATGCGCACTTATGAGTATAAGGACCACAGTTCACTCCATGGATATCAGGATTATCCCCTATGGCAATAGCCAGAGATTCCATTGCAATGGCAAATATCAGGGGGGAGAGGGGACATCCCTGTCTAGTACCCCTGGAAATGGCTAAAGGGTCTGAATAGTAGTTCCGTAATTTAACCTGAGCGCACGGGTTAGAGTAAAGGGCCCTCAAGGTCTGGAGAAATCTTGGACCAAATCCCCATCTGTATAGAACCTCAAATAGATATGACCAATCTACGAATTTGGTCCGGGCCCTGCCTTCCCGGAATAAAGCCTACCTGATCTTTGTGAATATACTTGCTTATAAATTTGGACAGTCTGTTTGCTAAAATTTTAGTCATAATTTAAGGTCATTATTGATCAGAGAGATCGGTCTATAATTGCTAGCATCTGAATGATCTTTACCCGGTTTGGGGATGACCGATATAAATGCCCTGTTGGCTTCACTCTGCAATCCAGACCCCTCCCGAAGAGAATTAAAAAAAGGGGCTATAACAGGGCCAAAAGTCTTATAGTAGCCGGTAGACAGACCGTCAGGGCCGGTGGCCGAACCCTTCCTGAGACTTCGGATCACCTCCAGAACTTCTGTGTCTGAAAAGGGTAGTTCAAGGGAAGCAGCATGTTCTTCCGACAATCTAAGAAGGGGAATGGAATTTAAGAAGGCTTCAAGTTTAGGAGAAGCCTTTGATGGCCCTGATTCATATAGTTTGGCATAACATTTTTTAAAGATAGTCATAATACGTTTAGGATTCTGAGTTAGGTCACCAGAAAGGTCCTTGATCTTTGGGAAGGAGAAAGAACGACACCTAGGGGACAGCCTAGCAGCCAACCTAGGACCAATTTGTTGCTTTTTTTAAACAGAAATGAGCTCTGGACCATTGTATCTGTTTTTCGGCTCTAGTGGTGAGGGCAAGGTTTAAGGCAATCTTCCCTGCTTCAAGCTGAGCTAGAGACTGGGGATTCAGGTTTTTCTTGTGGGACCTGGCCAAGTCATGAAATGCCCGTTCTAGTTTTTCAATATCATTCAACCTTTCCCTTTTTAACCTGGCTGATAATTGAATGATCTTTCCCCTTATAACTCCTTTGTGGGCTGCCCACAAAATTGAGGGGGATACCTCCCCGTTGTCATTCAGCATGAAATATTCCTTGAGATCCTTTTCCAATAATGTGCAATGGACCGGATTATTGAGTAGAGATTCATTCAACCGCCATTGGGGATTTCTTCCGAATCCCAGGTCAATCCTAAGGGTTATTATGACTAATGAGTGGTCAGATAAGGGGGAATTCCTGATAAAGGATTTGGAGACCATGGGAGAAGCAGGGGCTGGGACAAAGATATGATCTATTCTAGCCATACTCTTGTGCGGAGCTGAGAAATGAGTGTAGTCTTTGACCCTGGGATTAAGCTCTCTCCAAATGTCAATGAATCCCACCGAGCATAGAAGCCTAGCGAATTTGAGACTGAGTTTAGGGGGCCTAACCCTCCGAGGAGGACCTGTCCCTGACTTATCAAGTGAGTTGTCTAAGGCCAAATTGGAATCTCCTCCCATTACTACAGTCCCATCTAGGTGAGGGGTGATAAGATTCAGCAACCTCTGGAAGAACTTAATTTGACCCTGGTTAGGGGCATAATATGATATGAAGGAGAACATCGAGCCCCCCAGAGTACCCCTTAGGAAAATATACCTACCCTCCGGGTCTTTGATTTCTTGCAAAGGGGTAAATGCTAAATGTTTGGTGAAGAAAATTCCTACACCTTTCGTCTTGTAATTTGCGTTTGTTAGAAAGAACTGAGGATATTTAGTGTGTATGAACTTAGGATTAAATTGGGCTGGGAAGTGGGTTTCCTGAAGCATAAGGATGTCTAAATGCTGAGAGTGGGATAGGTTGAAATATTTTTTCCTCTTGACAGGGGAATTAAGATCCTGTACGTTGTGGGATGCTATTCTTAGAGTGGATGAGGTGCTAGCTGACATGGGAAGTGTTAAGGGGACGAGTTTTATGCATCACTGAAAGAGCGCTTACCTGCCTTCTGGAGATGAAGGGATGCAAATTGCCTCACGAGGAGAGAGGAGTTACCCCTGGAAACCCACTGCGTTGCTGACTTCTCAGATGCCTGGAGATAAGGGAAGAGAAAAGGAGAGAAAAGAGTATAAAGACCCAGAAAAACATAGTAAGAACAAATAACTCGGGTGGGGAGTGGCAAAAACGAGCTGCAAAACCCCTCATTTTCCTGGCAGAGGGGGTTCTAGGGAACACCCCCACCATCAGGAATAGAAAGTAAGATGTCTGCCTGTATGGCAAACTACAACCGACTCAGAGGCCACCAACTTTGGTAACCCGAGGTCAGAGGGAGGAGCATGTAAGTCCCCCCCCAGCCAAAACCCTGGGACCTGAAAAGAAAAACAACGTTAACGGTTTACCCAACAAGTATTTTAAAGAATGATAAAAATGGATAAAATCAACATAACATCTAGGATCCAGAAACAAACAAGGCCTCAACGACCCTTTATAACGCAATAAATTGCAACCACAGGGTCACTAGAATACTGTAAAAGGCCAGAATGCGGGCCCCACGACTGATCCGCCTACCCCGAGAGAAATCTCATCGGAGGAGGGCAGGGGGGCAAAGCCAGCCGCAGACTGCCCCCAACAGACCAAAACAGAATTCAGCCTAAAATGTGAGATTCAACAGAACCAGGACAATGGACATTAAAAAAAAAGCGATAACCTAGGAGACATTTTCCCCAAATAGTATCAAACATGTCACAAAAATCAAGGGGGGTGGGAGTCTTTGGCTCGCTTCTGTTGTTGTCTCCGCCACAGAGGGGGAATCGGGCTCTGCGGCGAGGGTTTCTTGGAGGAGGACACAGACTTATGAGGATGAGTGGAGGAGGGATCCAGCGAAATGAGATTCAATCCTTCAAGTAGGCGTTCCCCCTCTTGATAAGAGGAAAAGCCATATCTCTTGCTTTTGAAAAGAAAGGACAAACGGAACGGGAAGGACCACCAATATTTGATGTTGGATTTAGAGAGGGCTTCCAAAAGAGGCTTCAGGGATCCTCTCTTTTGAATGGTGTAAGTTGACAAGTCTGCGAAAACTTGTATGGGGTGACCAAGAATAGCAAGATTAGGAGAGTTCTTGGAGGCTTTCATGATCTCTTCTTTTACCCCATAAAAATGGGGTTTTACCACTATATCTCTCGGTAGCCCGTCGGACCTTGGGGGTTGCAAGGCTCTATGAGCCCTGTCTAATTCAAGGCGGTGGTCAGGGATGCCTGGAATAGTTTCCTTAACCACCTCCCACCCGGCCACTGTATATATACGGCCGGGTGGGAGCTTCCACGTTCTGACAGGACGTGTATACACGTCCTGCAGAACGGGAGCTCGCAGCGCGGCCACGTGGCGCGCTGCTGCTGGATCCTGTGATCATTATGAAACCGCAGCCTCAATTTGAGCTGCCTCCTTCAATGTTCACTTGTTCCCCTTGGCAATATCTGGAGTCTCCCCAGGGGTTTCCACCCCTAATAGCCAGGTAGATGACCACTTCAGGGCTTTTCTGGGAACTGACCCTTATATGGAATCCCCGTACACTCTCCTTTAGAGCGTTAGCGAGCTGACTAGGCCTGATCCGCGGCCTCAATTAGTTGGTCACGGCCGGGATCGGGTCCCGCGGCTAATGTGCCGACACTTTACGTCTCCCAGGGTGATACCGAGGCTGTCCCCTTGTTCTGGAGCCGGTGGAGCGGGAAGACCGAGCTCCGCTGCTAGCTGAAACAGGTCCGGGAGGCTGAGGGGGACCGGAGCTCCAGGCTTACACAGCCGCCATCGGAGCCCCGCGCATGCGCACTCTTATTATATATTTTCATGTGACAACACAGAAGAAATGCCACTTTGCTACAATGTAAAGTAGTGAGTGTACAGCTTGTATAACAGTGTAAATTTGCTGCCCCTTCAAAATAACTCAACACACACAGCCATTAATGTCTAAACCGCTGCCAACAAAAGTGAGTACAGCCCCTAAGTGAAAATGTCCAAATTGGGCCAAATTAGCCATTTTCTCTCCACGGTGTCATGTGACTCATTAGTGTTACAAGGTCTCAGGTGTGAATGGGGAGAAGGTGTGTTCAATTTGGTGTTATCGCTCTCACTTTCTCATACTGGTCAATGGGAGTTCAACATGGCACCTCATGTCAAAGAACTATCTGAGGATCTGAAAAAAAGAATTGTTGCTCTACATAAAGATGGCCTAGGCTATAAGAAAATTGCCAAGAACCTGAAACTGAGCTGCAGCACGTTGGTCAAGACCATACAAAGGTTTCACTCAGAACAGGCCTCACCATGGTTGACCAAAGAAGTTCAGTGAATGTGCTCAGCATCATATCCAGAGGTTGTCTTTGGGAAATAGATGTGTGAGTGCTGCCAGCATTGCTTCAGAGGTTGGTGAGGGGTCAGCTTGTCAGTGCTCAGACCATACGCCGCACACTGCATCAAATTAGTCTGCATGGCTGTCATCCCAAAAGGAAGCCTCTTCTAAAGATGATGCACAAGAAAGCCCTCAAACAGTTTGCTGAAGACAAGCAGACCAAGGACATGGATTACTGGAACTATGTCCTGTGGTCTGATGAGACCAAGATAAACTTATTTCAGATTCAGGTTCAGATGTTGTGAATCGTGTGTGGTGGCAACCAGGTGAGGAGTACAAAGACAAGCATGTCTTGCCTACAGTCAAGTATGGTGGTGGGAGTGTCATAGTCTGGGGCTGTATGATTGCTGCCGACACTGGGGAGCTACAGTTTATGGAGGGAACCATGAATGCCAGCATGTACTGTGCATACTGAAGCAGAGCATGATCACCTCCCTTCGGAGACTGGGCCGCAGGGCAGTATTCCAACATGATAACGACCCCAAACACACCTCCAAGATGACCACCGCCTTGCTAAGGGTAAAGGTGATGGACTGGCCAAGCATGTCTCCAGACCTAAACCCTATTGAGGATCTGTGAGACATCCTCAAATGGAAGGGGGAGGAGCGCAAGGTCTCTAGCATCCACCAGCTCCATTATGTCAAGTGGGAGAGGACTCCAATGGCAACCTGTAAAGTTCTGGTGAACTCCATGCCCAAGAGGGTTAAGGCAGTGCTGGAAAATAATGGTAGCCACACAAAATATTTACACTTTGGGCCCAAATTGGGCATTTTCACTTAGGGGTGTACTCACTTTTGTTGCAAGCAGTTTAGAAATGAATTGCTGTGTGTTGAGTTATTTTGAGGGGGCATCAAATTTACAGTGTTATACAAGCTGTACACTCACTACTTTACATTGTAGCCAAAGATTCATTTCTTTAGTGTTGTCAGATGACAAGATATAATAAAATATTTATAAAAATGTGAGGGGTGTACTCACTTTTGTGAGATACTGTAGATAAAAATCACTGAAAAAGCATTGTGTTGGGGTGCCCCCAGTCCATACCGGGCCCTTCACGTCTGGTATGTATTTTAAGGGGAACCCCGTGCCAAAATGTAAAAAAAAAATTGCTTAGGGTTCCCCCCCAAAGTCTGTACTAGGCCCTTCAGGTCTGGTATGGATTTTAAGGGAAAAAATGGCGTGGGGCCCCCCAAGATCCAAACCAGACCCTTATCTGAGAACGAAGCCCTGGCATGGCAGGAGGGGGTGGGGACGAGTGAGCACCCCCCTCCTAACCATACCAGGCCACGTGCCCTCAACATGGGGAGGGTGCTTTGAGGTCCCCGTAAAAGCACCCATCATCCCCAAAACCCTGGCCGGTGGTTGTGGGGGTCTGCGGGCGGGGGGCTTATCAGAATCTAGAAGCCCCCTTTAGTTGTAATAATTTTTATTTTAGTTAAGGGTTACAACAATATGTATAGTTCTTTACATATTAAGAGTACACATCTGGTTATTTTAGTGATCAACAAGGCCTTCATGAGCGAAAAGGATTTACATCTCAATAGGAGTGCAGAATTCATTTCAATAACATGTGAGAAAATTGGTTACAAGTTATAAGCGATACAAGCTATTACATTGAATTTTATGTATGGGTACTCAAAATATAACATCATGCAAATAAGAAGGCAGGGAGGAGTGGGGGAAGGAAGAGAGGACTTGTAAAGGTGGATCTATAGTTAACTTACTCGTATCCAATTAATCTTGTGGTCTTTTATATACTTTTGCATTTGGTACTTTGTGTCCATAGGGCCCATTTTTTGAGGAATTTTGGGTAGGAGAGGGTGATTAGGGCAAACATTCTTTCCATGTCATATTGGTGGTTGATCTCTGCTATGGTTTCTGATACATTTGGGATGTCAATAGATTTCCACTTTCTAGTAATGTTTATTTTTGCAGCATATAAGGTGTGCATAATGATGTGTCTAGAAGAAGGGGGAAGTGAGTCTAATCCTATGTGTAGTAGTGCTATTTTTGGGTCCGGGCTAATTATATGGCCTGTGATCTCCGCTATTAGTTTAAAAATCGCGTTCCAGTATGAGGTTAAAGATTTGCAGGACCACATTATGTGCATAAGGGATCCAAGGTCACCACATTTACGCCAGCATTGTGGTTGGGTGGTAGGGTAGATCTTCGAGAGTTTTAATGGTGTGAGGTACCACAAATGTAGTATTTTTAGGTAAGATTCCCAATGGTTTGCGCATCTGGAGGTTTTGGCTGAGTAGAGAAAGACCTTCTGCCAATTTTCGTCTGTTGTGTGGTGGTTTAGTGATGATTCCCATTTTTCTAGGGATGAGGTTCTAGTTGGGAAAATTGTTTCATTGATAATGTTATAAAAAATGAGATTCCGTGTCCTCTGTAGGATGGGGTTTTAAAGAACTGGTGCACTTTAGTTGGGATGGCGATTTATACAGGGATCTCGTGTGAGTGTAGATAGTGATGCATTCTTATATATGTGTAGAACTCTGAGGGTGGTAAGTTATAGTTCTTTTGCAGGGTAGGAAATGGGATTAATTTCCCTTTGTCGTAAAGCTGTTGGAGGTGATTAATGTTACATTGTGTCCATGGGGTAGTATTTAAGTCCGGTATTATTCCTTTAAGAATATTTATTGGGCTTTTTATGTGATCAGCTGGCTGTGGGTTTAGGGAGGTCAGATATGTCCATGCTTGTTGGGAGGCTTTGAGGGTTGGGTGGTTGGAATGTATGAATTTAGGGAGAGCATAGGAAAGGAGTAGATAGGTGTATGGGGTCATAGGGTGAAGGGTGGAAGATTCTAGCGAGGACCAGATTTTTTCTTTAGAGGGGTGCCACCAGTAATATAGTTGATCTAATAATGATGCTATGTAATATGTATGTAAATGTGGCAGGGCAGCGCCTACTTTATTTAACAGTCTGTACAACAGATGAGACGCACATCTGGGACGTTTTGATTCAGATTTATATTGGTTGATATGTTTTTGGACAGTTAGGAAAAAAAGTTTTGGGAATGATAATAGGGAGAGTTCTAAAAAGGTACAGTATTTTGGGGAGTATAAACATTTTCACAATGGCTATACGGCCTAGTTTTGATATACCTTTGGAGCGTATTGAGTTTAAGTCCTTAGGAAGTGATTGTAAGATCAGTTTGTGGTTTAGGTCGTATAATTGTGTGGTGTGTGGGGTCAGGTTGATACCTAGATAGGGAATTGATTTGGAAGACCAGGAGAAAGCATACTTTTGCTGCAGGATATTTTGGGTGCGGAGGGGTAGGTGTAGTTTAAGAATTGTTGATTTGGAGACGTTGAGTTTATAGTAGGATACTTGGGTATATTGGTCAAGAGCTTGTTGAACGGAGTGAAGGGATTGGATTGGGTTAGTAACTAGGATAATCATATCGTCAGCGAAGAGGCTGATTTTCTGTTCTGTATGGTTGTATGGTATGCCAGATATTTTCGGATCTGCTCTTATTTTGGATGCTAAGGGTTCTATTAGTAGTGCAAATATTATAGTGGAAAGAGGGCAGCCTTGGCGTGTGCCATTAGTTATTTTAATTGGTTTAGATAGTAGGCCATCTGTTAGGACTTTCACTGAGGGGGATGAATAAAGGGCCATGATGGCTTGTTTTATCCAGCCAGTAAATCCAAATTTTTGTAAAGTTTCTTGCAAGAATCCCCAGTGAATTCTGTCAAACGCCTTCTCTGCATCCAGGGAAAGGAACAGAGAATGTGTTTTTTTGTATTGCAACTCATGCAGAAGGGATAGTAGTTTTTCTTGTGGCGTCTGGGGCTTGTCGTCCGGGCACAAAACCCACTTGGTCGGGGTGTATCAACATAGGGATCAGGGGTATAAGTCTTCTGGCTAATGTTTTAGCATAGATCTTAATATCCGTATTGATAGGGGATATGGGTCTGTAATTTTGAACCTCCTGGGGATTCTTGCCAGGTTTAGATATTGTAGTAATTATTGATTGTAAAAACTCTGTAGGGAAGGAGCCAGAGTATGCAGCAAAGTTGAAGAGGTCTGTGAGATGGGGGGCCAGATCAGTTGGGAATTGTTTATAAAATTCATTAGTATATCCATCTTCACCTGGGGATTTGTGCAGTGGGAAGGTTCTTATAGTTTCTTCTATTTCCTGGAGAGTGAAGGGTTTAGATATGGATTGGATTTGGGTTTCTGTGAGAGAGGGTAGGTTGATAGTTTTTAAATATTCTTGTATAGTGAATTGAGTGGGTTGGGGTGTTGTGTTGTCATCCTTGAGGTTATAAAGGGCTTGGTAGAAATCTCCAAAGGCGTCTGCAATTTCTGCAGGGTTTGTGTGGAGTTTTTTGGATGTGGGGTAATGGACCGCATTTATTTTGGCTTTTAGGCATTGTTGTTTGGCTGATTTCGCTAATAGGGAATTGGCTTTATTTCCTAGGGAGTAGTATATGGATTTGGTTCTTTTTAGGTTCTGTTCAATTTTGTATGACAGAAGGGACAGAAGTTTTTGTCTGTCTTGCTGTAGGGAGTCTGCTAGGGTATGGGTGGGAATTTGTTTGTGTTGGGTTTCTTTTTGTTTAATTGATTCTAAGACCTCTTCAATTTGCTTTCTCCTCTGGCAATTTAAGTTGGATTGCATTTGTATAAAGATTCCCCTCATGTAGGCTTTGTAGATGGCCCATACAGTGGGGATAGATACTTCTGGTGAAGAGTTTGTCTGAAAAAATAAAGTGTGGGCTTGAATGATTTTCTGACGGTGCTCGGGTTTGGACAGTAAGGCCGAGTTTAGTCTCTAGAGTCTAGTAGAGGTGGCTTTGCAGGGTTCACCTAGTTGTATCGAGACTGGAGCATGGTCCGACCATGTTATTGTCCCAATACTTGAGGAAGTTATCGTTTGTAGTGTCCATTTATCCGTGATAAAAAAGTCGATTCGGGAATATGAGAGATGTGGCGTGGAGTAATATGAATAGTCTCTTTCAGTGCTGTGCTGGAATCTCCAGATGTCATACAGGTCCATGGAGTGTAGTACTTGGTTTAGGGTTTGATGGGGTGCTCTTTTGTTGTTTGAGGCGTCTAAGTCTCTATTGTTGATGATGTTGAAGTCACCTCCGATGATAAGTTTGCCTTGTTTAAGGTCCAGGATTTTCTTGAATAATCTTCTACAAAATCTAAGTTGCTTGGTGTTTGGGGCATATACATTTGCGATAGTATATATGGTTCCATCGATGTCACATATGAGCATGTGGCATCTGCCGAGGGGATCCACTGTCTCCGAGTGGAGGTGAAAGGTGGTAGTGTTTCTTATTGCTGTTAGGACTCCATTCTTCTTTCGGGGGTTGGAAACAAAAAAGGTGTGTGGGTATTGTCGCATATGCAGGGTTGGAGAGTTCCCCATAGCAAAATGGGTTTCTTGAATTAGAAAAATGTCCGGTTTAAGTAGGTTGGCTTCTCTGATCAGTGATGCTCGTTTGAATGGTGAGTTCAGACCTTGTAAGTTGAGGGTTGTGATTTTAAGAGGCATCAAGGGTGTGTGAGATTTGATGTGGATGTAGGTATGGTTGCTCTATGTGGTTCAGAGGTCTGAAGTCAGCTCTGATGAAAGTGATTTTCCTTGGTCGAGGTGTTGAGTAGGGCCAAATGGTAATCATTTTCTGCTTTTCCAGATGTTGTTGCTCTGTGTGTGCGTAGCTTTTCAATGGGTATTTCTTTGCAAGATCCTGTGGGTATCGTAAGTGGGATGATATTTCTTGGGGAAAAAAAAAAAGGAGAAAAGGGGAAGAGTAAGAAAGGCTTGCCAGGAACGCAAGCAACATGGGTAGCATCCCTTGCTACTTTAGTAGATAGGGGGGATAGAAGTATCCGAGTCATTAACGTAATGATCGGGAATAGAACAAAACAGAACATAGTTTGCCAGTGAGGCTTAACACGTGTGAGGTCCCAGCTACAATGGATTGAACTGGAGCATCCGATAGTATTTGGTTTTTTCTTTAGGACCATTGCGTGTCCATACGTTGTGGGCGTTTTGGGGAGGGGGAGGGTTCCAAAACTGGTATTATTCCCCATTCTTTAAGTAGTTTCAATCCTGATTCCAAGCTTCTAATCGTGTGGGATTTACCTTGTCGTTTAATTGTTATTTTTGTAGGAAATCCCCATTGGTAGGGAATGCTATGGTTCCGAAGTGCTTTCGTTATAGTTGAGAGGTTTCTTCTATTTTGTAAAGTCGCTTTCGAGAGGTCAGCGTAGATTTTCATCCCAATATAGGGTTCTGGTAGTGAAGAGGTGTTTTTTGCGGCTAGCATGACTTTTTCTTTTGCATGATAAAAATGAACTCTTGCCAGGACGTCCCTCGGGACCGAGGCTGGTAGGAAGTCTGGTTTTGGAATCCTGTGGGCTCTGTTGATAGCCAGTTCTAGATCGGAAATTGATGGGCTTAATGCTTTCATCAGTTGTTGTACATAAGGTACAACTGCGTCAGAAGTTATTGCCTCGGGTATTCCTCTGAGTTTGAGATTATTCCGCCTGGAGCAATCCTCCAGGTCGGCTATTTTGAGGCGCAGTTGTTGCAATTCTGAGTCTTGGTCTGTGAGGGCGTCCACCATGTTATTATGGGCTTTACACATTTCACTGACCTTAGTTTCTATGTGTGAAATTCTGGTCTCGTGTTTCTGAATGGATTTTTTGATAGGTGCGAGGGCTGTGTAGATATCTGAATGAAGAGATTGTCGGAGAGAGATCAACATAGTCTTCAAAGATACCTCTGTAATAGGTTGTTCTGAAGCTGATATTTTCTCTATGTAAGAAGGAACGAGGATTGGTGGGTCGAACGTTTCCGCGAACGGATCTTCGATTTGTTCTTCGAACGAATCTACGAGCGGATCCGCGTTCGGATTGTGTTCCAAGTCTTCCATACGAGGCCTGGACTTTAGCGGGCTTCTGGTCGTAGGCAACATGGGAGGGGAGGAGTCGCCTGGGTCTCCCTCATACAGGGGGAAGGTCAGTCTGTGGTCAGTACACGTCTCACCTGTGTTTTGTGAGCCTTGTGGTGCTCTTCATCCCGGGCCGGCGCCATCTTGGATAGGATCAGGGCCTGATGCTGGGAAGAAATCTGTGAGTTTCTGCAGCCGATCGGCGTTCTTTCTTTGGCGAGACATCATACTAGGTAAAGGGTGGTCTCAGGAACACACTGTGGGGTGGATGCTGTCAGTTTTGTCGCTTTAGTAGTCGGTTTATGGCTGGGATCTCAGGAGCCTCAGAGAAGAGCGGCCATCTAGGTTGCTGGCCAGACACGCCCCCCTAGAAGTCCCCTTTAATAAGGGGGCCCCAGATCCCAAACCCCCATGTGAATGGGTATGGGGTACATTGTACCCCCACCCATTCACCAAAAAAGGAGTGTAGTAGTGTTACAAAAAAACAGTAGACGGTTTTTGACAAGTCCTTTATTGTAAAATAGAAAGAAGATGATGACTAGAGGAAGGAAGAAGCGGAGGAAGATTGAAAGAAGAAGGAGAAATCCAGAAGAAGAAGCAGGGAAGGAGAAGATGAAGGTAGACAGGAGGAAGAAAGAAGAAGAAACGGGGGAAGAAGAAGAAGACATTTTTAATAAAGGACTGCCTACTGTGTTTCGTAACACTACACTCCTTTTTTGGTGAATGGGTACCCCATACTCATTCATATGAGGGTGGCCGAGATCTGGGGGCCCCAGCTTCCAATAAGCCTCCCACGCGCAGACCCCAACAACCACTGGCCAGGGTTGTCGGGAAGAGGCCCTTGTTCCCATCAACATGGGGACAAGGTGCTTTGGGGGGGACCCTTCTATTCTGATCTGCCAGGTTGCATGCTCGGATAAGGGTCAGATATGGATTTTGGGGGGACCCCATGCCATTTTTCTTTAAATTTTGGTGCGGGGTTCCCCTTAAAATCCACACCAGACCCAAAGTTCGGACCTGATTAACGAACCCCATTAATGACCAATCAATAGGACCTGAACGTCAAAAATCAAATGTGCCCATTTTGAAGGCTTATATGCAAGTAATTGGGCATACAATGGTTATAGGGGTCTGGGTCCTGCCCTGGGGGACATGCATCAATGAAAAAAGTTTGTAAAAACGTAATTTTTAACCACTTGCCGATGGCTGATCGGCATTTGACGGCGACAAGGTGGCTCTGTAACGCGAATCGCCGTCATATGACGGCGGCCGCAAGATCGCGCCCAGTGAGCGCGCGCACCGCCGGAGGCACGCCAGCGTGCTCACTGTGTCCGGGGAGGGCCAGGGAGCGGGTGCGGCGGATTCGATCTCTGCCGGACACCCGCGATGCCCCCCCCCGGAGTGAAAGAACGGAGGTCCGTGTAAGTAAACACGGACCTCCGTTCTGTGAGGGGGGAAGGGCTGTGATCACAGCCTTCCTCTACACAGAAGCTGTGATCGCTTCCCTTCCCCAGCTAGGGCAGTCCCCCCACAGTTAGAACACGCCCAGGGAACACTGTTAACCCTTAGAGCGCCCCCTGCAGGTTAACCCCTTCACTGCCAATGGCATTTACACAGTAATCAGTACATAGCACTGATCGCTGTATAAATGCCAATGGTCCCAAAAAAGTGTCAAAATGGTCCGACATGTCCGCTGAAATATCGCAGTACCGCTAAAAATTGCAGATCGCCGCCATTACTAGTAAAAAATAAAATAAAAATAAAAACCCCAGAAATTAATTCTCATCATCCGTAAACGCGACCACTTTTGCGCAAACCAATCAATAAACGCCGATTGCGATTTTTTTATCACAAATATGAGGAAGAATATAAATCGGCCAAAACCGATGACAAAAAATGTTTTTTTATATTTTTTTTTTGGATTTGTATTTTAGCAAAAAGTAAGAAATTTGTTTTTTTTTTGCAAAATTGTCGCTCTTCTTTTGTTTATAGCGGCGATCAGAAATGATGCAGAGGTGATCAAATACCACCAAAAAAAAGCTCTATTTGTGGGGAAAAAAGGATGCGAATTTAGTTTGGGTACAACGTCACACAACCGCACAATTGTCAGTTAAAGCGACGCAGCGCCGAATCGCAAAAAGGGCTCTGGTCCTAAAGGGGGAAATCCTTCCGATCCTTAAGTGGTTAAATGAGCAGTGATTTTTGGATTTTTAAAGTGAAAGCATAAAAATGAAGAATTCCTTCCAATATAGTGCCTGTGGGATCCCCTTAGTCTACCTGTAAAGTGGCAGATCTGTACCATGTCTAGAACCTGCTGCAGCAATAATTGCATTTATAAAGCCAAAAAAATTAAATTTTCCCTGCAAGCTGCCTTTATTTTGCTCAGCAACAACTGGGGAGCCAGTGTGTGTGATAAGGGCCTCAATGTAGTGCACTGAGAGCAAGATTACAGATTTTAATTCTGGTATCACATTGACTTTGGATAGAAGTAACGGGTGCAGAAAAATTGGGCTTTGAGTGTCGGTGGTGCCTTCACACCATAACCCTATAGAGGTGCTCTCATAAAGGCAAGAATTGGCCTTTCTGTAAAAAACATTGCCATGATATGTACCTGTCCAACAGGTGCAAAAAATTACCTCATGTTCCTGTCATCCTCAACCTCAGAACCAACTTCTAAATCTAGTAATGGCTGGGCATCATCAAGGAGCAAGTGGCTGACGCTGTGGTCAAATAACTCAACTGACTCCTCCATGGCTGATGTTGGGGCTATCACAGGAATAGATGTGGACAAGGAGGCAGGTTTATCCATTCTGGCAACTGCAGGGGACTGCACACTTGCCTCTGCTTGTGTGACAGAGGATGAGGAGGGTGAGAAAGGTTTAGTAAGCCAGCCCACCACCTCCTCTGCATGCTGTGGCTGGATAGCACGGGCAAACTCACTAAACAGAGGAAATGATGCCCTGCCTGAGGGCTGACCACCATGTCCACCTTTGCCTGTGGACACATTTGTTGCTGGCCCCCTTACAGTGCCAAGGGAACGTCTGCCACTCCTTGTTGTCCTCCCAGACATTATTAGGAGGGGGCGTTGTGCTTATTAGCAAACATAAAGAAGAAGTAGAAATCTGTACGTAGATGCACTTTAATCAATGTAAAGTGGTGTTTAGTGCACTTTAATTTGAGTACTCACACTACACAGACACACTCCACGGATACACTATAATATACTGAAATATAATGCGTCAAACGTACAGTGACGCACAGAACTATGTGGCGTTAAACTTACAGTAACGTGCAAAACTATATGGTGTTAAACTTGCAGTAACGCACACAGAAGTAAATGGCGTTAAACTTGCAGTAACACACACAGAAATATATGGCGTTAAACTTGGAATAATGCACACAGAAGTAAATGGCGTTAAACTTGCAGTACCGCACACAGAACTATATGGCGTTAAACTGGCAGTAATGCACACAGAAGTAAATGGCGTTAAAAACTTGCAGTAACGCACAAAACTATATGACGTTAAACTGGCAGTAATGCACACAGAAGTATATGACATTAAACTTGCAGTAACGCACAAAACTAGATGGCATTAAACTGGCAGTAACGCACACAAACTATATGGCGTTAAACTGGCAGTAACGCACAGAGAACTCTATGGCGTTAAACTGGAAGTAAGGCACACAGAAGTAAATGGCATTAAATTTGCAGTAACGCACAAAACTATATGGCGTTAAACTGGCAGTAATGCACACAAAATTATATGATGTTAAACTGGCAGTAATGCACACAGAAGTAAATGGCGCTAAACTTGCAGTAATGCACAAAACTATATGGCATTAAACTAACAGTAATGCACACAAAACTATATGGCATTAAGCTGACAGTAACGCGCACAAAACTATATGTCGTTAAGCTGACAGTAACATACACAGAACTAAATAGCATAAAACTGGCAGTAATGCACACATAAGTAAATGGCGTTAAACCTGCAGTAACGCAATCAAATATACAGGGTTCAGCCCTCACTACGCTGAGGCTATTTGAACTGTCGCTACTCTGGCTATACACTAATGTAAATTTTAGTGACACGGTCTCACTACACTACACTTAAACTATCTGAGCTGTCCCTAGTCTAGCTGCACACTATGCAAAGCTGAATGATGGTCATCCTCCCTACACTCACACTATCCCTAGACTGACACTAAACTAATATTCTACACTGACAATTAAAGCACAATAGCACAGTATAGCACACTAACTAACTAATAGCACTAAACTGAGCCCTGTTCTATCTCTCTCCACGCTGAAATCACACTGAAAATGCCTGCCATTGAAAGAATACTTTTATACTGTGGGGCGGGAATGAGCCATGATTGGATAAAGCCATGATGACAGGGTCCAATCATGACTCTGACAGTGCTCTGTGCCCTGATTACCTGAAGTTTTCACTGCTTCAGCAATGCACTGTTCAGCACCGCAATGCATTTTGGGGGGGGGGATAAACCGTCGAACGCCCCATTCACTCGGCTGCTCGCCGAACATCCGAACAGCGAAAGTTTGGCCCAAACTTATGCTCGGGCCGAACCATTCATCCATCCCTACTGGTGGGCATGTCACAAATGAGGCGGTTGGTGGGCAGGTTGAATTGCCGCTGAATGTCAGCCAGCTGAGCACTGGCATTGTATGGGCACCGGAAATGACCACAGACTTTTCTGGCTTGCCTCAGGATATCTGGTAAGCCTGGGTACCTGGTCAAGAAAGGCTGCACCACCAAATTCAGGGCTTGTGCCAAGCATGTGTCAAGTTTCCCTGTCGGAGAGCAGAGAGAAGGTTGGTGCCATTGTCGCATACAACCATTCCTGGCTCAAGCTGCCATGGCATCAACCACCTCTGAGCCTGCCCCCGCAGAGCTGAAAGAATCTCTGCCCCTGTGTGGCTCCTGTCCCCTAGACAGAACAACTGAAGTACAGAATGGCATCTTTTAGCCTGACTGCTTGCGTAGCCCCTTGAACGCTTCGGGAGCACTGCTGATTCAGAGGACACTTCTGCAGAAGAGGCCACAGAGGAAGAAGAGAAGGGGTGGAGGAAGCAGATGTGGTAGAATCATCACCATTTTTTGGAGGCGTGGTGGCGGAACTAGCTCCAACACTGAACCCTGTCCTGCATCCTTCCCAGCTGCCAGCAGAGTTACCCAGTGCGCCATGAAGGAACGATACTGTCCACGACCATGCCAGCTGGACCATGAGTCAGTGGTAATATGAACCTTGTTGCTGACCGTCCTGTCCAAGGAGGCCAAAATATTACCTTCCACATGATGTTAGAGAGCTGGAATGGCCTTACATGAAAATACATTTCTTTTGGAAACCTGCCACATAGCACATTCCACAAATTCACAAAAGGGGGCAGAGTCTACCAGCTGAAAAGGCAGCAGTTGTAGTGCTAGCAATTTGGCCAAGCTAGCATTTAGATGCTGAACACGTGGATGGCTGGGACAGCATTTTTTATGGTTCAGTAACTGGGGTAGGGAAATTTGCCTGCTGAAATCAACTGGTGGTGTACTGCTAGCAGATTGGCTGCAAGCACTTGTGACACCCGTTGCTATACCTTCATTCCTCCCAGTGCAGGCTTTTGAGAGGACTGGAGGTATAGTAGGGGTTGAGGTCACAGATGAGGAGCAAGGAGAAGTCCGCCTTGTTTTATGATGTGGGTCTTTGAGGTACTGTTGCCAACAGACTGCATGGCAGGTCGTCATATGTCTTGTCAAGCATGTGGTGCCCAAGCGGTTCTGGCAGCACTTGATCCGCTTCAGACATAGATTGAAAACAGCAATGGTGCGATCTACTGCACAAGTGTTGGAAAAAACCCACACCATTGAACTTTTGGAAGTTAGCGGGGAGTCAGCAGTGCCCTGCACCTGTGAAACTCTGTGGTGTGATGCAATAGAGTGGTCGCCCTTAAGCTGGACCCTGGAGGACATCCTGCCTCGTTGGAGTTGTGCCTCCTCCTCCTTCTCACTTTCCTCCTCTCTACTCTCAGGCACCGAAGTACAGTCAGTGTCTTCATCATCCCCTCCCTCCTCGTCCCTGGAGCAAACTTGGCAGTATGCTGCAGCTGGGGAAACATGACTGCTAGTTTCTTGTCCTCCTGTGGCACCCCTTCTCTCTAGGCTCATGTTACTCCCTTCCTCAACCTGGGAACCAACATTGGAACCTTCAAATTGCTGTGCATCCTCCATCAGCATGTAACCGGCACTATGGTCAAATAATTCTGGTGACTCCTCCGTGCATGATGGTGGGGCTACAGAAGGAGTAATTGTGGACAAGGATCTGGTGGAATAGGCCGCTTTGGAAGCTGTGTTGGAAGACAGCCTAGTATGAGCCTGGGTGACAGAGGATGAGGAAGATGAGGACTGCTTAGTTATCCACTCCACCAACTTTTCTGCATGTTGTGGCTCAATAACAGGGCCAACAGCAGAAAAAAAGAACAAGCATGACCTGCCTGCAGAGGATGCACCACCACTTTTCACTATAGGCACAGAAGCCACTTGCCCTCTTTTAGTGGCCTGGGAGAGTTTGTCTCTCCTTGGTGGCTTTCCGGACATGATGGTGGATTTTTTTGAACACCACACTACACTCTACTATACACTGTACACTGCCCAATGAGCTGTATATATAGTCTACACTGAATGCAGTGTATATATATATATATATATATATATATATATATATATATATATACACACAGTTGTGCTCATAAGTTTACATACCCGGGCAGAATTTATGATTTCTTGGCCATTTTTCAGAGGATATGAATGAGAACACAAAAACATTTCTTTCACTCGTGGTTAGTGTTTGGCTGAAGCCATTTATTATCAATCAACAGTGTTTACTCTTTTTAAATCATAATGATAACAGAAGCTACCCAAATGACCTTGATAAAAAGTTTACATACCCTGGTATTTTTGGCCTGATAACATGCACACAAGTTGACACAAAGGGGTTTGAATGGCTATTAAAGGTAACCATCATCACCTGTGATCTGTTTGCTTGTTATTAGTGTGTGTGTATAAAAGGTCAATGAGTTTCTGGACTCCTGACAGACCCCTGCATCTTTCATCCAGTTCTGCACTGATGTTTTTGGATTCTGAGTCATGGGGAAAGCAAAAGAATTGTCAAAGGATCTGCGGAAAAAGGTAGTTGTACTGTATAAAACAGGAAAGGGATAAAAAAGATATCCAAGGAATTGAGAATGCCAATCAGCAGTGTTTGAACTCTAATCAAGAAGTGGAAAATGAGGGGTTCTGTTGAAACCAAACCACGGGTAGACCTACTAAAATTTCAGCCAGGAAAATTGTTTGGGATGCAAAGAAAAACCCACAAATAACTTCAGATGAAATGCAGGACTCTGTGAAAACATGTGGTGTTGCTGTTTCAAGATGCAGAATAAGGAGGCACTTGAAGAAAGATGGGCTGCATGGTCGAGTTGCCAGAAGAAAGCCATTACTACGCAAATGCCACAAAGTATCCCGCTTACAATACGCCAAACAGCACATAGACAAGCATCAGACCTTCTGGCACAAAGTCATTTGGAGTGATGAGACCAAAATTTAGCTTTTTGGCCGCAACCATAAATGTTACATTTGGAGAGGAGTCAACAAGGCCTGTGAAACACAGAGGTGGATCGCTGATGTTTTGGGCATGTGTGAGTTACAAAGGCTTAGGAAATTTGGTCAAAATTGATGGCAAGATGAATGCAGTATGTTATCAAAAAATACTGGAAGAACATTTTTGCAATCATTACCTAGGAAGCTGCGCATGGGACGTACTTGGACATTCCAACATGACAATGATCCAAAACACAAGGCCAAGTCTACCTCATTGGCTACAGCAGAATAAAGTGAAGGTTCTGGAGTGGCCATCTCAGTCTCCTGACCTCAATATCACTACTTTACATTGTAGCAAAGTGGCATTTCTTCAGTGTCACATGAAAAGATATAATAAAATACTGTATGTACAAAAAATGTGAGGGGTGTACTCACTTTTGTGAGATGCTGCATATATATATATATATATATACTGTACTGTATATATGTATTCTAACACTGCCTGCACTGACTGTATATAGGCTACACTAGGGCTATATACTACATTGCATGCACTGACTGAATATAGGCTACACTAGATCTATATTGTTCGACGAAACGCGTCTGGGTGTGATCACACGGCTTCATTCAGTATTCAGTGAAGGAGAAAGACAGAGAGAAAGGCACAGGCAGTTTCCGCCCCGCAGCCAGAGGAATCAAATCACGGGAGGCGAGCGCTGGTAAAAGAAACGAATACACACTGTATTATAACATACAAAAGCACTCTGTTTTTTGAAACAATGTAAGCATGTTTTTAAGGGAAAGGGGGATTATGTGTCAATAAAGCATAAACTGTTTTACACTATGAGTTTCCACCCTTTAATCCCTACATGCCACATTGCATAAACGGAGAGAGGACGAACAACAGAAGAGAAGTCCAGAGGGGTTACCAGCTCACCCATAAGAAGCAGGAAAGCGCCGAAAGAACGTATATCTGGTAAGCGGGGACCTAAAAGAGGGGAGTAGAAAAAGGAATAAGGACAGCTGGGAGGAAAATACTTTCCATTTTGTGGATTGATTCTGAATCCGACCCCAGATTAGGATTGGAAACAACCCATAAAGAAGGACAGCAGGAATACAATAAGGGGATACCTGTAGAGAACCTGGATTTATGGACTATATTTAATATGAGTTTTATATGCCTTTATATGTCTATTTATATGCCATTTGAAGCAAATTTTTATGCGATTATTTTATGCGATTTTTTATGACCATTTGAGTGACAAAATTTTCAAGAAATGATATGTTTAAATATTTATGAATTTTAAACATAAGTAATTTTAAAAAGCATTATAAGATATACCAAACCTGAACAGACAGCACATTCAGGTGCTAAGTTAGTAAAAGTATAAATAGTAAATAACCAAATAGGCGCCGCTAACATTAACCATTAGTGGGCAAAGAGCACTTAAGCACACTAAAAGTTATATGTCAGTACAGAATTCATTTTTACTATATGCACGGATAAATACAATATTATTTATGAGAGCACTGTTAAACAGCAAAACACATCCAGGCGCTGCTGACATTTGACAAACTGGTGAGCACAATCAAGCACGCCAAGAGTTAAATGACAGCACTAGATCTATATACTACACTGCCTGCACTGACTGTATATACTCTACACTGTATCTATATACTACACCCCACTAACTAACCTAGTTAAACTAGCTTCAGTCTCCATGTTCACAGTTCATACACTACATATGGCCACTGTTCAAGCAGCCTTATATAGTATGGGGCATGGACTGCCTCTGGCCAATCATGGCTCTCACAGCAGAGCGTGCTGTGATTGGCCAAAGCATGCAGGTCATGTGCATGCTTTGGCCAATCAGCCGGTGCCATTCCCCGCAGTCTCGCACTGCATGCATTATGGGGCTCTCTAATTTGCCGCGAACGCCCCATAATGTTTGAGACTTTGCATTCGGGTCCATCCCTAGTGCTTATACATCAATCAACCATATCCTGTTTGATATTTATGTGCTGTTTGGATTAACATAGCAAGGTTTCAAAACTGGAATTTGTATTTGAGTGTGGGTGTTAAATCTTCTATAAGCAAGCATTTGTGTTCCTGTGGGTTTTGTATAAACTGTGCTTTTGGCTTGCATAACACAGCTGCTACAAAGTTTTTCCTTCAAAAGAGGATTTACTTTAGGATGTAAACTTAGCAGCTTATGTTGAAAAGCTACTGAGAATGGTTTTAATCCTTTTTTTGCATAAGGAGTTTTTAGTATCATTATATAAAATTTTTTTATTGGCAAATGGTAAACTATTTTATAAGCATATTTTCCTCAAATGATATATGCATTGCATTAGGTATGTGTTTATGGAATGATTGTATGATATACCTGTATGTTATTTCTCCCATTTTTTCCATTAGATAAAAAAAAAAGGATTCTTCGAATTTTTGGGGATTTGACTACTAAATGATAAGAAGATACGAAGTTGCGTCTCAGCGGGAGACCCTCACTCTGTGTCATCCGGCTGCCCGATCCTCCTGATTCCTTCCTAATGCATTGCTGGGCACCGATAGGGCTGCACTGGTGGGCATTGATACGCTGCACTGATGGACAATGAGGCTGTAGACTTAGATGTAATTGGTAGTATAATAACATGTTTATTAAGCATACATGAATGTGACAGTGCACAAATTCAGAATGGACAGGTATAAAAGATTTAAATTAAGGGTGGTTTGGAGATTATCCCTATACCCAGCGCTCTATTGGTTATTTTTGGGTGTGTAATTGGTTCCTGCCTTTATCCGGCTGCTGCTGTGTTGGTTTACTGTGCTCTATGATATCATTTAACTCTTGGCGTGCTTGATTGTGCTCGCCCGTTGTCAAATGTCAGCTGCGCCTGGATGTATCTTACTGTTCAACGATGTTTCTCATACATATTATATTATCTATGCATATAGTGACATTGGGTTATGCACTGACATATAACTCTTAGTGTGCTTATGTGCTCTTTGCACACCAATGGTTAGTGTCAGCAGCGCCTATTTGGTTAATTGTACTTGTACTGGCTTAATACCTGGATGTGCTGTCTGTTTTGGTATATCTTATAATGCTTTTTTCAGTACTTAAAATTCATATATTATTCCTTAAAAATCTCGTCACTCAAATGATCATATATGTCGCTTAAAATAATCGCATATATATTGCTTAAAATAATCGCATAAATTTGCTTCAAATAGCTTATAAATAAACATATAAAATGCAAAAATTCATGTTACTTGTAGTCCATAAATTCAGGTTCTCTGCAGGTAATCCCTTATTACGTTCCTGCTGTCCTGCCTCATGCTTTCTTAAAGTATTTATATTTAAAAATCATATGTCATTCCTTAAAAACCTCGTCACTCAAATGATCATAAATATCGCATAAAATAATCTAATCACATGAAAGTTCGCTTCAAATGGCTTATAAGTAGACATATAAAATGCATTTAAAGGTGGTCCATAAGTCCTTTAATCCTGGTTCACTACAGGTATTCCCTTATAACATTCCTGCTGTCCTTCTTTCTTGTTTCTTGAGTTGTTTCCAATCCTAATCTGGGGTCAGGTTAAAAGTCAGTCCACACACTGGAATGTATTTTCCTCCCAGCTGTCCTTATTCCTTTTTTCCTTTTTTCCTCTCCCCTCTTTTAGGTCCCCGCTTTCCAGATATACGTTCTCTCAGCGCTTTCCTGCTTCTTATAGGTGAGCCGGTTACCCCTCTGGACTTCTCTTCTGTTGTTCGTCCTCTCTCCATTTATGCAGTGTGGCATGTGGGGATTAAAGGGTGGAAACTCATAGTGTAAATCAATTTATGCTTTATTGACAAATAATCCCCCTTTCCCTTAAAAACATGCTTACATTGTGTTTAAAAACAGAGTGCCTTGTATGTTAAATACTGTAATGTTCGTTTCTTTTTACCAGCGCTCCCGTGGTTTAATTTCTCTGGCTGTGAGGCGGAAACTGCCTGTGCCTTCCTCTCTGTCTTTCTCCTTCACTGATTACTGAATGAAGCCGTGTGATCACACCCAGACGCGTTTCGTAATTCCGTCTTTATCAATGGGTGTGATCACACAACACGGCTGATGTGCTTTTATAGTTGCGCTCTGCTGAGATTACCCGTCAGCTGTGTGTTTAACCACCTCAGGACCGCCCACCATCAAATGACGGCGGAGCGGTCCTGCTCTTCCAGTGGGTGGACGTCATATGACGTCCTCCCTTTAAGCCGGGATTGCGCGCGATCGGGCGCGCGCATCCCGGCTCTGTCGGTGTCGGCGTGTCCCCAGGACACGC
>BLSH010160732.1:0-17821 GCA_018402905.1 Glandirana rugosa | reverse complement strand
TTCCTGTTGGAGCTTTTGAGGGAGAGTTTATCTTTCTAAAAACAACTACTACTGCATTAGCGCCTTGTTCCTGTTGGTGCTTTGAGGGAGAGATTATTGTTCTAAAAACAACTACTACTGCATTAGGGCCAGGTTCCTGTTGGTGCTCTGAGGGAGAGTTTATCGTTCTAAAAACAACTACTACTGCATTAGGGCCAGGTTTCTGTTGGTGCTCTGAGTGAGAGTTTATCGTTCTATAAACAACTATTATTGCAATAGGGCCAGGTACCTGTTGGTGCTTTGAGGGAGAGATTATTGTTATAAAAACAACTACTACTGCATGAGGGCAGGTTCCTGTTGGTGCTTTGAGGGAGAGATTATCGTTCTAAAAACAAATACTACTGCATTAGGGACAGGTTCCTGTTAGTGCTCTGAGGGAGAGTTTATTGTTCTAAAAACAACTACAACTGCATTAGTTCCAAGTTCCTGTTGGTGCTTTGAGGGAGAGTTTATCATTCTAAAAACAACTACTACTGTTATAAGGCCAAGTTCCTGTTAGTGCTCTGAGGGATAGTTTATCGTTCTATAAACAACTACTACTGCATTAGTGCCAAGTTCCTGTTGGTACTCTGAGGGAAAGTTTATCGTTCTAAAAACAACTACTACTGCATTAGTGTTAGGTTCCGGTTGGTGCTCTGAGGGAGAGTTTATTGTTTTAAAAACAACTAGTACTGCATTAGGGCCTTGTTCCTTTTGGTGCTTTGCGAGAGAGTTTAACGTTCTAAAAACAACTACTACTGCAATAGGGCCAGGTTCCTCTTGGTGCTTGGAGGGAGAGATTATCGTTCTAAAAACAACTACTACTGCATGAGGGCCAGGTTACTGTTGGTGCTCTGAGGGAGAGTTTATTCTTCTAAAAACAACTACTACTCCATTAGGGCCAGGCTCCTGTTGGTGCTCTGAGGGAGAGTTTATCGCTCTAAAAACAACTACTACTGCATTAGGGCCAGGTTTCTGTTGGTGCTCTGAGTGAGAGTTTATCGTTCTATAAACAACTATTATTGCAATAGGGCCAGGTACCTGTTGGTGCTTTGAGGGAGAGATTATTGTTTTAAAAACAACTACTACTGCATTAGGGCCAAGTTCCTGTTGGTGCTTTGAGGTAGAGTTTATCATTCTAAAAACAACTACTACTCCATTAGGGCCAGGCTCCTGTTGGTGCTCTGAGGGAGAGTTTATCGCTCTAAAAACAATTACTACTGCATTAGGACCAGTTTCCTGTTGGTGCTTTTGAGGGAGAGTTTATCGTTGTAAAAACAACTACAGCTGCATTAGGGCCAGGTTCCTGTTGGTGCTCTGAGGGAGAGTTTATCATTCTATAAAAAAATACTACTGCATTAGGATCAGGTTCATGCTGGTGCCCTGAGGGAGAGTTTATCGTTCTAAAAACAACTATTACTGCATTGGGGAGTTGTTCCTGTTGCTGCTTTGGGGGAGAGTTTATCATTCTAAAAAGAACTAAAACTGCATTAGTGCCAGGTTCCTGTTGGTGCTTTGAGGGAGAGATTATCGTTCTAAAAACAATTACTACTCAATTAGGGCCGGGTTCCTGTTGGTGCTTTGAGGGAGAGTTTATCGTTCTAAAAACAACTACTACTGCATTAGGGCCAGGTTCCTGTTGGTGCTCTAAGGGAGATTTTATCGTTCTAAAAACAACTACTACTGCATTAGGGCCAGGTTTCTGTTGGTGCTCTGAGTGAGAGTTTATCGTTCTATAAACAACTTTTATTGCAATAGGGCCAGGTACCTGTTGGTGCTTTGAGGGAGAGATTATTGTTATAAAAACAACTTCTACTGCATTAAGGCCAGGTTCTGGTTGGTGCTCTGAGGGAGAGTTTATCGTTCTAAAAACAACTACTACTGCATTAGCGCCTTGTTCCTGTTAGTGCTTTGAGGGAGAGTTTATCATTCTAAAAACAACTACTACTGTAATAAGGCCGGGTTCCTGTTAGTGCTCTGAGGGAGAGTTTATCGTTCTATAAACAACTACTACTGCATTAGTGCCAATTTCCTGTTGGTGCTCTGAGGGAAAGTTTATCGTTCTAAAAACAACTACTACTGCATTAGGGCCTTGTTCCTTTTGGTGCTTTGCGAGAGAGTTTAACGTTCTAAAAACAACTACTACTGCAATAGGGCCAGGTTCCTGTTGGTGCTTGGAGGGAGAGATTATCGATCTAAAAACAACTACTACTGCATGAGGGCCAGGTTCCTGTTGGTGCTCTGAGGGAAAGTTTATCTTCTAAAAGCAACTACTACTGCATTAGGGCCAGGTTCCTGTTGGTGCTCCGAGGGAGATTTTATTCTTCTAAAAACAACTTCTACTGCATTAGGGCCAAGTTCCTCTTGGTGCTTTGAGGTAGAGTTTATCGTTCTAAAAACAGCTACTACTCCATTAGGGCCAGGCTCCTGTTGGTGCTCTGAGGGAGAGTTTATCGTTCTCAAAACAATTACTACTGCATTAGGACCAGTTTCCTGTTGGTGCTTTTGAGGGAGAGTTTATCGTTGTAAAAACAACTACAACTGCATTAGGGCCAGGTTCCTGTTGGTGCTCTGAGGGAGAGTTTATCGTTCTTTAAAAAAATACTACTGCATTAGGAGCAGGTTCATGCTGGTGCCCTGAGGGAGATTTTATCGTTCTAAAAACAACTACTACTGCATTAGGGCCAAGTTCCCGCTGGTGCCATGAGGGAGAGTTTATCGTTCTAAAAACAACTACTACTGCATTAGGGCCAGGTACCTGTTGGTGCTTTGAGGGAGAGTTTATCGTTCTAAAAACAACTACTACTCCATTAGGGCCAGGTTCCTGTCGGTGCTCTGAGGGAGAGTTTATCGTTCTAAAAACAA
Source organism: Glandirana rugosa (assembly GCA_018402905.1). NCBI lineage: Eukaryota > Metazoa > Chordata > Amphibia > Anura > Ranidae > Glandirana > Glandirana rugosa. The sequence goes on along the minus strand of BLSH010160732.1, from coordinate 14,938 downwards.
TTACTACTGCATTAGGGCCAGTTTCCTGTTGGTGCTTTTGAGGGAGGGTTTATCTTTCTAAAAACAACTACTACTGCATTAGGGCCAGGTTCCTGTTGGTGCTCTGAGGGAGAGTTTATTGTTCTAAAAACAACTACAACTTCATTAGGACCTGGTTCCTGTTGGTGCTTTGAGCGAGAGTTTATCGTTGTAAAAACAACTACTACTCCATTAGGGCCAGGTTCCTGTTGGTGCTCTGAGGGAGAGTTTATCGTTCTAAAAACAATTACTACTGCATTCGGGCCAGTTTCCTGTTGGTGCTTTTGAGGGAGGGTTTATCTTTCTAAAAACAACTACTACTGCATTAGGGCCAGGTTCTTGTTGGTGCTCTGAGGGAGATTTTATCATTCTAAAAACAACTACTGCTGCAAAAGGGCCAGGATCCTGTTGGTGCTCTGAGGGAAAGTTTATCGTTCTAAAAACAACTACTACTGCATTGGGGCCTTGTTCCTGTTGGTGCTTTGAGGGAGAGTTTATCATTCTAAAAATAACTAAAACTGCATTAGGGCCAGGTTCTTGTTGGTGCTTTGAGGGAGAGATTATCATTCTAAAAACAATTACTACTGCATTAGGGCCAGGTTCCTGTTGGTGCTCTGATGGAGAGTTTATTGTTCTAAAAACAAATACAACTGCATTAGGGCCAGGATCCTGTTGGTGCTTTGAGGGAGAGTTTATCTTTCTAAAAACAACTACTATTGCAATAGGGCCAGGTTCCTATTGGTGCTTTGAGGGAGAGATTATCGTTCTAAAAACAATTATTACTGCATTAGGGCCAGGTTCCTGTTGGTGCTTTGAGGGAGAGTTTATCGTTCTAAAAACAACTACTACTGCATTAGGCCCAGGTTCCTGTTGGTGCTCTGAGGGAGAGTTTATCGTTCTAAAAACAACTACTACTGCATTAGGGCCAGGTTCCTGTTGGTGCTCTGAGGGAGAGTTTATCATTCTAAAAACAACTACTACTGCATTAGAGTCAGGTTCCGGATGGTGCTCTGAGGGAGAGTTTATTGTTCTAAAAACAACTACTACTGCATTAGGGCCTTGTTCCTTTTGGTGCTTTGAGGGAGAGTTTAACGTTCTAAAAACAACTACTACTGCATTAGGGCCAGGTTCCTGTTGGTGCTCTGAGGGAGAGTTTATTGTTCTAAAAACAACTACAACTTCATTAGGACCTGGTTCCTGTTGGTGCTTTGAGGGAGAGTTTATCGTTCTAAAAACAACTACTACTCCATTAGGGCCAGGTTCCTGTTGGTGCTCTGAGGGAGAGTTTATCGTTCTAAAAACAATTACTACTGCATTAGGGCCAGTTTCCTGTTGGTGCTTTTGAGGGAGGGTTTATCTTTCTAAAAACAACTACTACTGCATTAGGTCCAGGTTCCTGTTGGTGCTCTGAGGGAGAGTTTATTGTTCTAAAAACAACTACAACTTCATTAGGACCTGGTTCCTGTTGGTGCTTTGAGCGAGAGTTTATTGTTCTAAAAACAACTACTACTCCATTAGGGCCAGGTTCCTGTTGGTGCTCTGAGGGAGAGTTTATCGTTCTAAAAACAATTACTACTGCATTAGGGCCAGTTTCCTGTTGGTGCTTTTGAGGAGAGGGTTTATCTTTCTAAAAACAACTACTACTGCATTAGGGCCAGGTTCTTGTTGGTGCTCTGAGGGAGAGTTTATCATTCTAAAAACAACTACTGCTGCAAAAGGGCCAGGATCCTGTTGGTGCTCTGAGGGAAAGTTTATCGTTCTAAAAACAACTACTACTGCATTGGGGCCTTGTTCCTGTTGGTGCTTTGAGGGAGAGTTTATCATTCTAAAAATAACTAAAACTGCATTAGGGCCAGGTTCTTGTTGGTGCTTTGAGGGAGAGATTATCGTTCTAAAAACAATTACTACTGCATTAAGGCCAGGTACCTGTTGGTGCTTTGAGGGAGAGTTTATTGTTCTAAAAACAACTACAACTGCATTAGTTCCAAGTTCCTGTTGGTGCTTTGAGGGAGAGTTTATCGTTCTAAAAACAACTACTACTGTAATAAGGCCGGATTCCTGTTGGTGCTTTGGAGGGAGAGTTTATCGTTCTAAAAACAACTACTACTGCATTAGGGCCAGTTTCTTGTTGGTGCTCTGTTGGAGAGTTTATCATTCTAAAAACAACTACTGCTGCAATAGGGCCAGGATCCTGTTGGTGCTCTGAGGGAGAGTTTATCGTTCTAAAAACAACTTCTATTGCATTAGGGCCAGGTTCGGGTTGGTGCTCTGAGGTAGAGTTTATCGTTCTAAAAACAACTACTACTGCATTGGGGAGTTGTTCCTGTTGGTGCTTTGAGGGAGAGTTTATCATTCTAAAAAGAACTAAAACTGCATTAGGGCCAGGTTCCTGTTGGTGCTTTGAGGGAGAGATTATCGTTCTAAAAACAATTACTACTGCATTAGGGCCAGGTTCCTGTTGGTGCTTTGAGGGAGAGTTTATCGTTCTAAAAACAACTACTACTGCATTAGGGCCAGGTTCCTGTTGGTGCTCTGAGGGAGAGTTTATCGTTCTAAAAACAAGTACTACTGCATTAGGGCCAGGTTTCTGTTGGTGCTCTGAGTGAGAGTTTATCGTTCTATAAACAACTATTATTGCAATAGGGCCAGGTACCTGTCGGTGCTTTGAGGGAGAGATTATTGTTATAAAAACAACTTCTACTGCATTAAGGCCAGGTTCTGGTTGATGCTCTGAGGGAGAGTTTATCGTTCTAAAAACAACTACTACTGCATTAGCGCCTTGTTCCTGTTGGTGCATTGAGGGAGAGATTATCGTTCTAAAAACAACTACTACTGCATTAGGGCCAGGTTCCTGTTAGTGCTCTGAGGGAGAGTTTATTGTTCTAAAAACAACTACAACTGCATTAGTTCCAAGTTCCTGTTGGTGCTTTGAGGGAGAGTTTATTGTTCTAAAAACAATTACCACTGCATTAGGGCCAGTTTCCTGTTGGTGCTTTTGAGAGAGAGTTTTTCGTTCTAAAAACAACTACTACTGCATTAGGGCCAGGTTCTTGTTGGTGCTCTGAGGGAGAGTTTATCATTCTAAAAACAACTACTACTGCAATAGGGCCAGGATCCTGTTGGTGCTCTGAAGGAGAGTTTATCATTCTAAAAACAACTTCTATTGCATTAGGGCCAGGTTCGGGTTGGTGCTCTGAGGTAGAGTTTATCGTTCTAAAAACAACTACTACTGCATTGGGGAGTTGTTCCTGTTGGTGCTTTGAGGGAGAGTTTATCATTCTAAAAAGAACTAAAACTGCATTAGGGCCAGGTTCCTGTTGGTGCTTTGAGGGAGAGATTATCATTCTAAAAACAATTACTACTGCATTAGGGCCAGGTTCCTGTTGGTGCTTTGAGGGAGAGTTTATCGTTCTAAAAACAACTACTACTGCATTAGGGCCAGGTACCTGTTGGTGCTTTGAGGGAGAGATTATTGTTCTAAAAACAACTTCTACTGCATTAAGGTCAGGTTCTGGTTGGTGCTCTGAGGGAGAGTTTATCGTTCTAAAAACAACTACTACTGCATTAGCGCCTTATTCCTGTTGGTGCTTTGAGGAAGAGATTATCGTTCTAAAAACAAATACTACTGCATTAGGGACAGGTTCCTGTTAGTGCTCTGAGGGAGAGTTTATTGTTCTAAAAACAACTACAACTGCATTAGTTCCAAGTTCCTGTTGGTGCTTTGAGGGAGAGTTTATCGTTCTAAAAACAACTACTACTGTAATAAGGCCGGGTTCCTCTTAGTGCTCTGAGGGAGAGTTTATCGTTCTATAAACAACTACTACTGCATTAGTGCCAAGTTCCTGTTGGTGCTCTGAGGGAAAGTTTATCGTTCTAAAAACAACTACTACTGCATTAGGGTTAGGTATGGGTTGGTGCTCTGAGGGAGAGTTTATTGTTCTAAAAACAACTACTACTGCATTAGGGCCTTGTTCCTTTTGGTGCTTTGCTAGAGAGTTTAACGTTCTATAAACAACTACTACTGCAATAGGGCCAGGTTCCTGTTGGTGCTTGGAGAGAGATATTATCGTTCTAAAAACAACTACTACCGCATGAGGGCTAGGTTCCTGTTGGTGCTCTGAGGGAGAGTTTATCGTTCTAAAAACAACTACTACTGCATTAGGGCCAGTTTCCTGTTGGTGCTCTGAGGGAGAGTTTATCGTTCTAAAAACAACTACTACTGCATTAGGGCCAGGTTTCTGTTGGTGCTCTGAGTGAGAGTTTATCGTTCTATAAACAACTATTATTGCAATAGGGCCAGGTACCTGTTGGTGCTTTGAGGGGGAAATTATTGTTATAAAAACAACTTCTACTGCATTAAGGCCAGGTTCTGGTTGGTGCTCTGAGGGAGAGTTTATTGTTCTAAAAACAACTACTACTGCATTAGCGCCTTGTTCCTGTTGGTGCTTTGAGGGAGAGATTATCGTTCTAAAAAAAAATACTACTGCATTAGGGACAGGTTCCTGTTAGTGCTCTGAGGGAGAGTTTATTGTTCTAAAAACAACTACAACTGCATTAGTTCCAAGTTCCTGTTGGTGCTTTGAGGGAGAGTTTATCGTTCTAAAAACAACTACTACTGTAATAAGGCCGAGTTCCTGTTAGTGCTCTGAGGGAGAGTTTATCGTTCTATAAACAACTACTACTGCATTAGTGCCAAGTTCCTGTTGGTGCTCTGAGGGAAAGTTTATCGTTCTAAAAACAACTACTACTGCATTAGGGTTAGGTTCCGGTTGGTGCTCTGAGGGAGAGTTTATTGTTCTAAAAACAACTACTACTGCATTAGGGCCTTGTTCCTTTTGGTGCTTTGCGAGAGAGTTTAACGTTCTAAAAACAACTACTACTGCAATAGGGCCAGGTTCCTGTTGGTGCTTGAAGGGAGAGATTATCGTTCTAAAAACAACTACTACTGCATGTGGGCCAGGTTCCTGTTGGTGCTCTGAGGGAGAGTTTATTCTTCTAAAAACAACTACTACTGCATTAGGGCCAGGTTCCTGTTGGTTCTCTGAGGGAGAGTTTATCGTTCTAAAAACAACTACTACTGCATTAGGGCCAGGTTTCTGTTGGTGCTCTGAGTGAGAGTTTATCGTTCTATAAACAACTATTATTGCAATAGGGCCAGGTACCTGTTGGTGCTTTGAGGGAGAGATTATTGTTATATAAACAACTTCTACTGCATTAAGGCCAGGTTCTGGTTGGTGCTCTGAGGGAGAGTTTATCGTTCTAAAAACAACTACTACTGCATTAGCGCCTTGTTCCTGTTGGTGCTTTGAGGGAGAGATTATCGTTCTAAAAACAACTACTACTGCATTAGGGACAGGTTCCTGTTAGTGCTCTGAGGGAGAGTTTATTGTTCTAAAAACAACTACAACTGCAATAGGGCCAGGTTCCTCTTGGTGCTTGGAGTGAGAGATTATCGTTCTAAAAACAACTACTACTGCATGAGGGCCAGGTTCCTGTTGGTGCCCTGAGGGAGAGTTTATCGTTCTAAAAACAATTACTACTGCATTAGCGCCTTGTTCCTGTTAGGGCTCTGAGGGAGAGGTTATTGTTCTAAAAACAACTACAACTGCATTAGTTCCAAGTTCCTGTTGGTGCTTTGAGGGAGAGTTTATCGTTCTAAAAATAACTACTACTGTAATAAGGCCGGGTTCCTCTTAGTGCTCTGAGGGAGAGTTTATCGTTCTATAAACAACTACTACTGCATTAGTGCCAAGTTCCTGTTGGTGATCTGAGGGAAAGTTTATCGTTCTAAAAACAACTACTACTGCATTAGGGTTAGGTTCCGGTTGGTGCTCTGAGGGAGAGTTTATTGTTCTAAAAACAACTACTACTGCATTAGGGCCTTGTTCCTTTTGGTGCTTTGCGAAAGAGTTTAACGTTCTAAAAACAACTACTACTGCAATAGGGCCAGGTTCCTGTTGGTGCTTGGAGGGAGAGATTATCGTTCTAAAAACAACTACCACTGCATGAGGGCCAGGTTCCTTTTGGTGCTCTGAGGGAGAGTTTATTCTTCTAAAAACAACTACTATTGCATTAGGGCCAAGTTCCTGTTGGTGCTTTGAGGTAGAGTTTATCGTTCTAAAAACAACTACTACTCCATTAGGGCCAGGCTCCTGTTGGTGCTCTGAGGGAGAGTTTATCGCTCTAAAAACAATTACTACTGCATTAGGACCAGTTTCCTGTTGTTGCTTTTGAGGGAGAGTTTATCGTTGTAAAAACAACTACAACTGCATTAGGGCCAGGTTCCTGTTGGTGCTCTGAGGGAGAGTTTATCATTCTATAAAAAAATACTACTGCATTAGGATCAGGTTCATGCTGGTGAACTGAGGGAGAGTTTATCGTTCTAAAAACAACTACTACTGCATTAGGGCCAGGTTCCAGCTGGTGCCCTGAGGGAGAGTTTATCATTCTAAAAACAACTACTACTGCATTAGGGCCAGGTTCCTGTTGGTGCTCTGAGGGAGAGTTTATCATTCTATAAACAACTACTACTGCATTAGGGCCAAGTTCCTGTTGGTGCTTTGAGGGAGAGTTTATCGTTCTAAAAATAACTACTACTGCAATAGCGCCAGGTTCCTGTTGGTGCTTTGAGGGAGATATTATCGTTCTAAAAACAACTACTACTGCATGAGTGCCAGGTTCCTGTTGGTGCTCTGAGGGAGAGTTTATCATTCTAAAAACAACTACTACTGCAATAGGGCCATGTTCCTGTTGGTGCTTTGAGGGAGAGATTATCGTTCTAAAAACAACTACTACTGCATGAGGGCCAGGTTCCTGTTGGTGCTCTGAGAGAGAGTTTATAGTTCTAAAAACAACTACTACTGCATTAGGGCCAGGTTCCTGTTGGTGCTCTGAGGTAGAGTTTATTGTTCTAAAAACAACTACAACTGCATTAGGGCCAAGTTCCTGTTGGTGCTTTTAGGGAGAGTTTATCGTTCTAAAAACAACTACTACTGCATTAGGGCCAGGTTCCTGTTGGTGCTCTGAGGGAGGGTTTATCATTCTAAAAACAACTACAACTGCATTAGGGCCGGGTACCTGTAGGTGCTTTGAGGGAAAGTTTATCGTTCTAAAAACAACTACTACTGCAATAGGGCCAGGTTCAAGTTGGTGCTTTGAGGGAGAGTTTATCGTTCTAAAAACAACAACTGCATTAGGGCCAGGTTCCTGTTGTTGCTTTGCTGGAGAGTTTATCGTTCCAAAAATAAGTACTACTGCATTAGGGCAAGGTTCCTGTTGGTGCTCTGATAGAGAGTTTATCGTTCTAAAAACAACTACAACTGCATTAGGGCCAGGTTCCTGTTGGTGCTTTGAGGGAGAGTTTATCGTTCTAAAAAAAATACTACTGCATTAGGAGCAGGTTCATGCTGGTGCCCTGAGGGAAAGTTTATCTTTCTAAAAACAACTACTACTGTATCAGGGCCAAGTTCCCCTTAGTGCCCTGAGGGAGAGTTTATCTTTCTAAAAATAACTACTCCTGCATTAGGGCCAGGTTTCTGTTGGTTGTCTGATGGAGAGTTTATCGTTCTAAAAACAACTACAACTGCATTAGTGCCAAGTTCCTGTTGGTGCTTTACTGGAGAGTTTATCGTTCTAAAAACAATTACTACTGCATTAAAGAACAGGTTCCTATTGGTGCTCTGAGGGAGAGTTTATCATTCTAAAAACAACTACAACTGCAATAGGGCCAGGTTGCTGTTGGTGCTTTGAGTGAGAGTTTATCATTCTAAAAACAACTACTACTGCATTAGGGCCAGGTTCCTGTTGGTGCTTTGAGTGAGAGTTTATCATTCTAAAAACAATTACTACTGCATTAGGGCTAGGTTCCTGTTGGTGCTCTGAGGGAGAGTTTATCATTCTAAAAATAACTACTACTGCATTAGGGCCAGGTTCCTGTTGGTGCTCTAGGGAGAGTTTATCATTCTAAAAACAACTACAACTGCATTATTGCCAGGTTCCTGTTGGTGCTTTGAGGGAGAGTTTATCGTTCTAAAAAAATACTACTGCATTAGGAGCAGGTTCATGCTGGTGCCCTGAGGGAAAGTTTATCGTTCTAAAAACAACTACTACTGTATCAGGGCCAAGTTCCCGTTAGTGCCCTGAGGGAGAGTTTATCATTATAAAAATAACTACTCCTGCATTAGGGCCAGGTTTCTGTTGGTTGTCTGAGGGAGAGTTTATCTTTCTAAAAACAACTACAACTGCATTAGGACCTTGTTCCTCTTTGTGCTTTGAGTGAGAGTTTATCATTCTAAAAACAACTACAACTGCATTAGTGCCAGGTTCCTGTTGGTGCTTTACTGGAGAGTTTATCGTTCTAAAAACAATTACTACTGCATTAAAGAACCGGTTCCTATTGGTGCTCTGAGGGAGAGTTTATCATTCTAAAAACAACTACTACTGCATTAGGGCTAGGTTCCTGTTGGTGCTCTGAGGGAGAGTTTATCATTCTAAAAATAACTACTACTGCATTAGGGCCAGGTTCCTGTTGGTGCTCTGAGGGAGAATTTATCATTCTAAAAACAGCTACTGCTGCATTAGGGCCAGGTGCCTGCTGGTGCCCTGAGGGAGAGTTTTATCATTCTAAAAACAACTACTACTGCATTAGGGCCAGTTTTCTGTTGGTGCTCTGAGGGAGAGTTTATCGTTCTAAAAACAACTACAACTGCATTAGGACCAGGTTCCTGTTTGTGCTTTGAGGGAGAGTTTATCATTCTAAAAACAACCACTACTGCATTAGGGCCAGGTTCCTGTTGGTGCTCTGAGGGAGAGTTTATCGTTCTAAAAACAACTACTACTGCATTAGGTCCTTGTTCCTTTTGGTGCTTTGAGGGAAAGTTTATGGTTCTAAAAACAACTACTACTGCATGAGGGCCAGGTTCCTGTTGGTGCTCTGAGAGAGAGTTTATAGTTCTAAAAACAACTTCAACTGCATTAGGACCAGGTTCCTGTTGGTGCTCTGAGGTAGAGTTTATTGTTCTAAAAACAATTATTACTGCATTAGGGCTCGGTTCCTGTTGGTGCTCTGAGGGATAGTTTATCGTTCTAAAAACAACTACTATTGCATTAGGACCAGGTTCCTATTGGTGCTTTGAGGGAGAGATTATCGTTCTAAAAACAACTTCTACTGCATTAGGGCCAGGTTCCGGTTGGTGCTCTGAGGGAGAGTTTATCATTCTAAAAACAACTACTACTGCATTAGGGCCTTGTTCCTGTTGGTGCTTTGAGGGAGAGTTTATCATTCTAAAAAGAACTACAACTGCATTAGGGGCCAGGTTCCTGTTGGTGCTTTGAGGGAGAGATTTTCGTTCTGAAAACAATTACTACTGCATTAGGGCCAGTTTCCTGTTGGTGCTTTTGAGGGAGAGTTTATCGTTCTAAAAACAACTACTACTGCATTAGGGCCAGGTTCCTGTTGGTGCTCTCAGGGAGAGTTTATAATTCTAAAAACAACTACTACTGCATTAGGGCCAGGTTCCTGTTGGTGCTCTCAGGGAGAGTTTATCGTTCTAAAAACAACTTCTATTGCATTAGAGCCAGGTACCGGTTGGTGCTCTGAGGTAGAATTTATCGTTCTAAAAACAACTACTACTGCATTAGTGCCTTGTTCCTGTTGGTGCTTTGAGGGAGATCTTATCGTTCTAAAAAGAACTACAACTGCATTAGGGCCAGGTTCCTGTTGTTGCTTTGAGGGAGAGATTATCGTTCTGCAAACAACTACTACCGCAATAGGGCCAGGTTCCTGTTGGTGCTCTGAGGGAGGGTCTATCATTCTAAAAACAACTACAACTGCATTAGGGCCGGTTTCCTGTTGTTGCTTTGAGGGAGAGTTTATCGTTCTAAAAACAACTACTACTGCAATAAGGCCAGGTTCAAGTTGGTGCTTTGAGGGAGAGTTTATCTTTCTAAAAACAACAACAACTGCATTAAGGCCAGGTTCCTGTTGTGTTTTTGCTGGAGAGTTTATTGTTCTAAAAACAACTACTACTGCATTAGGGCAAGGTTCCTGTTGGTGCTCTGATAGAGAGTTTATAGTTCTAAAAACAATTAGTACTGCATTAGGGCCAGGTTACTGTTGGTGCTTTGAGGGAGAGTTTATCGTTCTAAAAAAAAAAAACCTGCATTAGGAGCAGGTTCATGCTGGTGCCCTGAGGGAGAGTTTATCGTTCTAAAAAAAATACTACTGCATTAGGAGCAGGTTCATGCTGGTGCCCTGAGGGAAAGTTTATCGTTCTAAAAACAACTACTAATGTATTAGGGCCAGGTTCCTGTTGGCACCTTGAGGTAGAGTTTATCATTCTAAAAACAACTACTCCTGCATTAGGGCCAGGTTCCTGTTGGTTGTCTGAGGGAGAGTTTATCGTTCTAAAAACAACTACAACTGCATTAGGACCAGGTTCCTGTTTGTGCTTTGAGGGAGAGTTTATTGTTCTAAAAACAACTACTACCGCAATAATTCCAGGTTCAAGTTGGTGCTCTGAGGGAGAGTTTATCGTTCTGAAAACAATTATTACTGCATTAGGGCCAGTTTCCTGTTGGTGCTTTTGAGGGAGAGTTTATCCTTCTAAAAACAACTACTACTGCAATAAGGCCAGGTTCAAGTTGGTGCTTTGAGGGAGAGTTTATCTTTCTAAAAACAACAACAACTGCATTAGGGCCAGGTTCCTGTTGTTGTTTTGCTGGAGAGTTTATTGTTCTAAAAACAACTACTACTGCATTAGGGCAAGGTTCCTGTTTATGCTCTGATAGAGAGTTTATAGTTCTAAAAACAATTAGTACTGCATTAGGGCCAGGTTACTGTTGGTGCTTTGAGGGAGAGTTTATCGTTCTAAAAAAAAAAAACCTGCATTAGGAGCAGGTTCATGCTGGTGCCCTGAGGGAAAGTTTATCGTTCTAAAAACAACTACTACTGTATTAGGGCCAGGTTCCTGTTGGCACCATGAGGTAGAGTTTATAATTCTAAAAACAACTACTCCTGCATTAGGGCCAGGTTCCTGTTGGTGCTCTGAGGGAGGGTCTATCATTCTAAAAACAACTACAACTGCATTAGGGCCGGTTTCCTGTTGGTGCTTTGAGGGAGAGTTTATCGTTCTAAAAACAACTACTACTGCAATAAGGCCAGGTTCAAGTTGGTGCTTTGAGGGAGAGTTTATCTTTCTAAAAACAACAACAACTGCATTAGGGCCAGGTTCCTGTTGTTGTTTTGCTGGAGAGTTTATTGTTCTAAAAACAACTACTACTGCATTAGGGCAAGGTTCCTGTTGGTGCTCTGATAGAGAGTTTATAGTTCTAAAAACAATTAGTACTGCATTAGGGCCAGGTTACTGTTGGTGCTTTGAGGGAGAGTTTATCGTTCTAAAAAAAAAAAACCTGCATTAGGAGCAGGTTCATGCTGGTGCCCTGAGGGAGAGTTTATCGTTCTAAAAAAAATACTACTGCATTAGGAGCAGGTTCATGCTGGTGCCCTGAGGGAAAGTTTATCGTTCTGAAAACAACTACTAATGTATTAGGGCCAGGTTCCTGTTGGCACCCTGAGGTAAAGTTTATCATTCTAAAAACAACTACTCCTGCATTAGGGCCAGGTTCCTGTTGGTTGTCTGAGGGAGAGTTTATCGTTCTAAAAACAACTACAACTGCATTAGGACCAGGTTCCTGTTTGTGCTTTGAGGGAGAGTTTATCGTTCTAAAAACAACTACTACCGCAATAATTCCAGGTTCAAGTTGGTGCTCTGAGGGAGAGTTTATCGTTCTGAAAACAATTATTACTGCATTAGGGCCAGTTTCCTGTTGGTGCTTTTGAGGGAGAGTTTATCCTTCTAAAAACAACTACTACTGCAATAAGGCCAGGTTCAAGTTGGTGCTTTGAGGGAGAGTTTATCTTTCTAAAAACAACAACAACTGCATTAGGGCCAGGTTCCTGTTGTTGTTTTGCTGGAGAGTTTATTGTTCTAAAAACAACTACTACTGCATTAGGGCAAGGTTCCTGTTTGTGCTCTGATAGAGAGTTTATAGTTCTAAAAACAATTAGTACTGCATTAGGGCCAGGTTACTGTTGGTGCTTTGAGGGAGAGTTTATCGTTCTAAAAAAAAAAAACCTGCATTAGGAGCAGGTTCATGCTGGTGCCCTGAGGGACAGTTTATCGTTCTAAAAAATATACTACTGCATTAGGAGCAGGTTCATGCTGGTGCCCTGAGGGAAAGTTTATCGTTCTAAAAACAACTACTACTGTATTAGGGCCAGGTTCCTGTTGGCACCATGAGGTAGAGTTTATAATTCTAAAAACAACTACTCCTGCATTAGGGCCAGGTTCCTGTTGGTTGTCTGAGGGAGAGTTTATCATTCTAAAAACAACAACAACTGCATTAGGGCCAGGTTCCTGTTGTTGTTTTGCTGGAGAGTTTATTGTTCTAAAAACAACTACTACTGCATTAGGGCAAGGTTCCTGTTGGTGCTCTGATAGAGAATTTATCGTTCTAAAAACAACTACAACTGCATTAGGAGCAGGTTCATGCTGGTGCCCTGAGGGAGAGTTTATCGTTCAAAAAAAAATACTACTGCATTAGGAGCAGGTTCATGCTGGTGCCCTGAGGGAAAGTTTATCGTTCTAAAAACAACTACTACTGTATTAGGGCCAGGTTCCTGTTGGCACCCTGAGGTAGAGTTTATCATTCTAAAAACAACTACTCCTGCATTAGGGCCAGGTTCCGGTTGGTTGTCTGAGGGAGAGTTTATCGTTCTAAAAACAACTACTACTGCATTAGGGCCAGGTTCCAGTTGGTGCTTTGCTGGAGAGTTTATCATTCTAAAAACAATTACTACTGCATTAAAGAACAAGTTCCTGTTGGTGCTCTGAGGGAGAGTTTATCGTTCTAAAAACAACTACTACTGCAATAGGGCCATGTTCCTGTTGGTGCTTTGAGGGAGAGATTATCGTTCTAAAAACAATTACTACTGCATGAGGGCCAGGTTCCTGTTGGTGCTCTGAGAGAGAGTTTATAGTTCTAAAAACAACTAATACTGCATTAGGGCCAGGTTCCTGTTGGTGCTCTGAGGTAGAGTTTATTGTTCTAAAAACAACTACAACTGCATTAGGGCCAAGTTCCTGTTGGTGCTTTTAGGGAGAGTTTATCGTTCTAAAAACAACTACTACTGCATTAGGGCCAGGTTCCTGTTGGTGCTCTGAGGGAGGGTTTATCGTTCTAAAAACAACTACAACTGCATTAGGGCCGGGTACCTGTAGGTGCTTTGAGGGAAAGTTTATCGTTCTAAAAACAACTACTACTGCAATAGGGCCAGGTTCAAGTTGGTGCTTTGAGGGAGAGTTTATCGTTCTAAAAATAACAACAACTGCATTAGGGCCAGGTTCCTGTTGTTGCTTTGCTGGAGAGTTTATCGTTCTAAAAATAAGTACTACTGAATTAGGGCAAGGTTCCTGTTGGTGCTCTGATAGAGAGTTTATCATTCTAAAAACAACTACAACTGCATTAGGGCCAGGTTCCTGTTGGTGCTTTTAGGGAGAGTTTATCGTTCTAAAAAAAATACTACTGTATCAGGGCCAAGTTCCCGTTAGTGCCCTGAGGGAGAGTTTATCATTCTAAAAATAACTACTCCTGCATTAGGGCCAGGTTTCTGTTGGTTGTCTGAGGGAGAGTTTATCGTTCTAAAAACAACTACAACTGCATTAGGACCAGGTTCCTCTTTGTGCTTTGAGTGAGAGTTTATCATTCTAAAAACAACTACAACTGCATTAGTGCCAGGTTCCTGTTGGTGCTTTACTGGAGAGTTTATCGTTCTAAAAACAATTACTACTGCATTAAAGAACAGGTTCCTATTGGTGCTCTGAGGGAGAGTTTATCATTCTAAAAACAACTACAACTGCAATAGGGCCAGGTTCCTGTTGGTGCTTTGAGTGAGAGTTTATCATTCTAAAAACAACTACTACTGCATTAGGGCCAGGCTCCTGTTGGTGCTTTGAGTGAGAGTTTATCATTCTAAAAACAACTACTACTGCATTAGGGCTAGGTTCCTGTTGGTGCTCTGAGGGAGAGTTTATCATTCTAAAAATAACTACTACTGCATTAGGGCCAGGTTCCTGTTGGTGCTCTGAGGGAGAATTTATCATTCTAAAAACAGCTACTACTGCATTAGGGCCAGGTGCCTGCTGGTGCCCTGAGGGAGAGTTTTATCGTTCTAAAAACAACTACTACTGCATTAGGGCCAAGTTCCTATTGGTGCTCTGAGTGAGAGTTTATCGTTCTAAAAACAACTACAACTGCATTAGGACCAGGTTCCTGTTTGTGCTTTGAGGGAGAGTTTATCATTCTAAAAACAACCACTGCTGCATTAGGGCCAGGTTCCTGTTGGTGCTCTGAAGGAGAGTTTATCGTTCTAAAAACAACTACTACTGCATTAGGGCCTTGTTCCTTTTGGTGCTTTGAGGGAAAGTTTATCGTTCTAAAAACAACTACTACTGCAATAGGTCCAGGTTCCTGTTGGTGCTTTGAGGGAGAGATTATCGTTCTAAAAACAACTACTACTGCATGAGGGCCAGGTTCCTGTTGGTGCTCTGAGAGAGAGTTTATAGTTCTAAAAACAACTACAACTGCATTAGGGCCAGGTTCCCGTTGGTGCTCTGAGGTAGAGTTTATTGTTCTAAAAACAACTACAACTGCATTAGGGCCAAGTTCCTGTTGGTGCTTTTAGGGAGAGTTTATCGTTCTAAAAACAACTACTACTCCATTAGGGCCAGGTTTCTGTTGGTGCTCTGAGGGAGAGTTTATCGTTCTGAAAACAATTACTACTGCATTAGGGCCAGTTTCCTGTTTGTGGTTTTGAGGGAGAGTTTATTGTTCTAAAAACAACTACTACTGCATTAGGGCC
>BLSH010160731.1:27495-42150 GCA_018402905.1 Glandirana rugosa | reverse complement strand
GGAGAGTTTATCGTTCTGAAAACAATTACTACTGCATTAGGGCCAGTTTCCTGTTTGTGGTTTTGAGGGAGAGTTTATTGTTCTAAAAACAACTACTACTGCATTAGGGCCAGGTTCCTGTTGGTGCTCTCAGGGAGAGTTTATAATTCTAAAAACAACTACTACTGCATTAGGGCCAGGTTCCTGTTGGTGCTCTCAGGGAGAGTTTATCGTTCTAAAAACAACTATTATTGCATTAGAGCCAGGTACCGGTTGGTGCTCTGAGGTAGAGTTTATTGTTGTAAAAACAACTACTACTGCATTAGTGCCTTGTTCCTGTTGGTGCTTTGAGGGAGAGTTTATTGTTCTAAAAAGAACTACAACTGCATTAGGGCCAGGTTCCTGTTGTTGCTTTGAGGGAGAGATTATCGTTCTAAAAACAACTACTACTAAGTTCCGGTTCCGGCGCCGCATGGAGAGGAGCTAGAAGAGACCAGCTCCGTCTCCCCGCCACCTAAACCAGCTTCAAACGCTGCCATCGCCTGGAGGAACACCTGCATCCATCAGAGGATACACCCGTTACCATCCCCGCACCTTTAGAGTTCCGTATGGATCGCTTCGTCGAGCGATCGGGGGCACGATCTTTCGTTGCAAGTGCACCGAACGAAGGTGAGGACGCACGTGGCAAATCCGCCATGACAGAGACTCCCCAGGCACCTTCATACACCTCAGTTGTATCGGCCTCTCCCCCTCCAACTACGGGCACCCAATCTCCCCAGCACATACCAGGACAACATGCCACTGACCCTCTCGCAAAAGCGGACATTGCCCAGGCTGTAGTGGCTCTCATAAGACCTGTCATAACCGAGGCAGTGGACTCAGCAGTGACCAAAGGCCTTGAACTACTCCGTAAAGACTTTCAGCTACAGGCAGTCAGGATTGACCACGCGGAGACCAGGATTTCCACAATGGAGGACGACACCACGGCCTTAACAGCAGCCGTAGCTAAGCTGACCACGATTCAGAAGGAACTCCGGGAAAAGGTCATTGACCTGGAAAATAGATCCAGGAGGAATAACCTCCGCATAATAGGCCTGCCAGAGTCATATTCCTCACATGATTTACACAAAATTTGTGTAGTGGACATTCCTGGGCTTTTGGGCCTACGCACCCCTTGTGTTGTCGAAAGAGCTCACCGGATCGGCCCACCTTCGGACACCCGCACCAAGCCCAGAGCGGTAATTGTTCGTTATCTTAATTACGTTGATAAGCAGGCTATTCTGCAACGATTTCTAGGAACCTTAGATTTGAGGAATCCACTTTACTGATCTTTGCGGACTACTCCTTTGAGGTTATGCAACAAAGGAAAGCCTTTTCTCCAGTCTGCTCGATCCTGCACCAGCGGAACGTCCGATTCAGTCTGGCGTACCCGGCCACCCTCTACTTCCAATCCCCTCAAGGGGACAAACTCTCGTTCACCTCACCGCAGGAAGCCGAAACCTACTTGGCCGAAGGTCTACCATCTGACATGGACCAAACGCCGCCACCGGCCACCGACATGAATAGATCACCTAGGAAATCGTCCATCCTATCCACCAAAGCACTGAGCCCGGAAAAGCCGCCATACAAGAGGGTACGATTTGGCCTCCCGGAGGCCTCCAAAAATCAGGCCCATCCCTGAGATCACCATAATCACATTTCTTTAAGAATCGCATCTCCCTACTAACTGCTTTGACCGTAAAACTGAGATCCCTGACAAATATCAATCCATGTTCGAGCTCACCTTCCCTCAGCGCATTTCTTTTACTACTAATCATAGCTGACTGAACAACGAACTGTAAGTGCCAGTCTTCAGGTTCCCCTATCAGGGGGCCTCATCCAACCTACGTTCTTTACTTGCAATTAGCAGTTCGGTATAGGCTACGAAGCTATGTTATAATGTTATAATTATCTGTTTTGGTCAAGTTATGTATTTCACTGCCTTTGCTATAGGTTGCTATACTTTATTATGGCTATTGATGGAGTCTGCCTCCAAGGATACCTCCTTGGAGTCACATCCCATTACTCGGAAGTCCGCAGGAAACGGTTTAAGGTGCATGCCTGATTACAATACGTTGCGGTTTCGCAACAGCATCCCCCCTCTTTTTTCCCCTCCACCCCTCTATCCCTCTTTCCCCTCCCTCCCTTTCCCTCCCTATACCCTTCCCCCGGGTACCTATCCACCCCTCCACTTTTAAATCGCCTCCAATTTTAACAACATTCCTTCAGGTCTGAGCCAGACCTTTTTAGGTGGGGAAGAGTGGTTGGGATACGAGAACATTTTTTCTATGCGGAAAAAGTGAAGTCTGTAATGTACTTGTTTCATGGCTTATCACCTTGGTGTTCACAATTCACTGTAAAAGTATTTCTCATGTCTAGTAACATACCTCCATATATATTTCCTTTCCCCAGCCCTAAAGGCATCTGTTACTCACAGAAGGGTAGATGGCTCTCCTTATTCAGAAACCAACTACTCACGCACTCATGGATCCTTTGGTGCTCGGGAATAACTTAAAAGTAGTCACTTGGAATGTCCGGGGCCTAGGAGCTCCACAAAAATGAATGCAGGTACTAAGACATTTAAAAAGGCTGAAAGCTGATATTGCTCTTTTACAAGAGACTCATTTAGGTGCAGGCGATATATCCAGACTCCGTAAGCTATGGGTGGGGGATGCCTTCGGCTCCCCCTCGGTGGGAAGGAAGGCAGGCGTTGCCATACTTCTCCACAAACGCCTCCAATATAAAGTTAGGACTTTAGACATAGACAACGTGGGGCGCAGAGCCACCCTACATCTCACCATTGCCAACCAAGATATTGCAGTGTCCAACATATACGCAGATAATTCTCCTAACCAGACTTACTTCCAGACCATGACGACTTGGGCCCTCCAAATCGCAGAACCTCTACACCTTTTAGGGGGGGACCTAAATTCGGTAATGCGCCAAACGGAAGACCGTTCCTCATCGTTAAACCATCGCTCCTCAGACTCAGACCACGAATCCATTCTAGCCCATACCATGTCATCCCTTCGTCTGTCGGATGTCTGGCGCTTAAAGCATCCTGTAGACAAAGAGTATACTTTCTATTCATCCCCCCACAAGTCCTTTTCTCGGATAGACTACTTTTTTGCCTCCCCTGCCCTACTCCCTATGGTAACCTCGCCATCTATAGAGAGTATGGCAATATCGGACCATTCCCCAGTCTCTATTGAGATCGCCAATCTGAATTTTAGACCACGCTCCTCCATATGGCGTTTCCCCTCCTACCTCGTCGGTAATGAGGACCTGAAGTCCTCACTCCAACAAGCCTGGCTTGAATATACGACAAACAACAAAGATCACCTATCCACACCCAATTTATACTGGGAAGCCGGGAAAGCCTTCCTCAGGGGACACATTATCTCGTTCGCAACGCGTTTTAAAAGAAAAGCCAATAATAGCTATATTCAAGCCAGCAAGTCACTCAGAGAGGCCCACGAACGTCTAAATTCGTCACGTACCCCCGAGACCATTAGAGCCTGGCAGCTAGCCAAAAACACTTTTGACCATTGGTCCTCTCAACAGGAGTCTATAAATCACTTTCACTCCTCTCTATTTTTTCATAGATACGACAATAAAGCCGGGAAGCTCCTAGCTTGAATGTCCGCGGGTCGTTATATTCCTAGCCATATCACAGCATTGAGAGATTCTGGGGGCAACACTACTGACAAACCCTCGGAGATAGAAACCATTCTCACACGCTTTTATACAGATCTATACTCCGAAGACCCGATAGACACAGACAAGGCTAAAAATTTGCTTGAGTCACTCCAACTCCCTAGTGTTTTGAAGGACCAATTAGATACCTTAAATGTGCCAATCTCCCTATCGGAAATCCAAAACACTATTAAATCAATGGCCTCTGGTAAGGCCCCTGGTCCTGATGGGCTCTCCACTGATTTCTTTAAACTCACCCTTGACTTCACTTCAGACATGCTCCTACACCTTTACAAAACAATATGGAAGGGGGGCCCGTACTTACCAACAGGCTACTTAGCCCATATCAAACTCTTAACCAAAAAAGACAAAGACCCACTTTCACCTGGATCGTATAGACCCATCTCACTAATCAATGTAGACGCTAAAATCCTTTCAAAAATTATCGCATCCAGGCTGGCCAAAGTCCTCCCCACAATTATCCACCCAGCTCAATCAGGATTCGTCCAAGGCAGATCGGCCACGTTAAACATCAGAAAGGTCTTACTTACACTTGAGCATGCTAAACAACACCCCAAGCAAGATACAGCTATAATTTCACTAGATGCAGAGAAGGCCTTTGATAACATCAGTCTAAAATGGTTGTTCATGGTCTTAGATAGGCTTGGCTTCTCTGGCCCCATTGTGAATTTCCTACAGACAATGTACACATCTCCCTCGGCCCAACTAGTTACCCCCAATTTTATTTCCCCTGTCTTTCCACTGGCTAAAGGTACACGTCAGGGCTGCCCCCTATCTCCCCTACTATTTAATCTGGCCATAGAGCCCCTCTCTAGACACCTAAATTCACCCCAAGGGATAAGTGGTATTATGGTCGGAAATAGGAGATGTCAGTCAGCTCTATTTGCTGATGACATTCTCCTATTTTCCTCAGACCCCCCCAAGGACATCCAATATCTGACAAGCACACTTCACATGTTCAGGGAATGCACAGGACTGAGAATAAATCTCAATAAAAGTGAAATTCTCCCACTCAACCCCCGTAGAGCGGAGTCTTGGATACAGTCCTCACCCTTTCTGGTCGCAAAACATCACCTCACATACTTGGGAATTCAGATTGGTAGAGATCCGTCCTCACTATATTCCTTAAACTACCCCCCACTCATATCCAAAATCACTAAGGAGTTGTATGGTTGGGGGGCCCTCCCCCTGTCGCTCTTCGGGAGATGCCATTTAGTCAAAATGGTCTCTTTTGCCAGATTACTCTACCCCTTACAAACTTTACCTCTCTTACTTAAACATAAAGATGTGAAATCAATCTATTCGGCTATCTCTACTTTCCTGTGGAAAGGCAAACGGCCCAGAATAGCCTTTCAGAAACTATGCCTCCCGAAGGGTGAGGGGGGGGCGGGCCTTCCAAATTTAAGATTCTACAATCTTGCTTGTTTGCTACGATATGGACTTGACTGGATCACTAGCAGTTCCATCTACTCCAATTTTAACCTGGAAGAATCGCTCATATTACATTTTCAACCGAAATCCATCCTACATGCCAAGTTATCATCCCTACCCACCAAGCTGAAAAGCAGCTTGGTCATAAGAGACACCATAATAGCTTGGAGGGAGATTAGAAAACTACTAAAGTTGCCAGCATCTATATCCAGGGCACTGCCCATTCTCGACAACCCTATGTTTCTACCTTCAACTGAGTCGAGGACCTTCCTTACCTGGGCTGACAAAGGCCTAACGATGGTCGCTCAACTTTACAAACCAGGCCAGAACTTTCTAAAATCATTCCAAGACCTCAAGGACGAATTCTCCTTACCGAACTCTCATTTCTTCTCTTACCTGCAACTAAAATCGTTTCTCAAGTCCTGTCAAGGCGATAATCACAATCCCTGCATGTCTTCGTTCATTGACTCACTCATCTCCAATAAGCAATATTCCATCACCCATATTTATCAAAATCTCATACAACACCAAGCAACGAAATACTCACTCACCCCCTTTTTTCCCTGGAGCTCAATACTTGATAACCCAGAGGCCCCTACACAGATCTTATCAGGCTACAAGAAAGTACGTGCATTAGTAGTGGCCGAGACTTGGAGAGAAACTCAATTCAAGATTGCTCACAGAGCATACCTCCCTTCGCTTTATACCTCTGGATCTCATACCCAAGGTACCTGCCCATGGTGTTCCACACCCAAACCTTCTTTATACCATAGGCTCTGGTCCTGCCCACAAATCTCCCCCTTCTGGGACAAAATACTATCTTTCATTAAAGAAGTTGGCGGGCATGCCTTCCCGAAAGATCCCCTTCTCTGTTTATTTAGTGGGGACCCTGCACCATCATCATCAAACTCACTGAATACACCATCCCTACACCTATCACAATGGGGTCATCTTTGTCTACTCAGTGCCAGGCGAGCCATCATGAAATCCTGGATATGCTCAACCCCCCCAAGTCTAGGCCAAGTTAAACAAGGCTTAACCTCTCTACTAGCCCTGGAAAAACAAGACACAATCAACCAAAACTTCAAGTCCACCAAAAAATTCTTCATGAGATGGAGAAAATTCATAGAATATTCCTACAGCAAACCGGAAATTGATCAATTCATGTTACCCTTCGCCCTCTCTGAGTGGTACCTCAAAGCCGACATTTCCAACTCCTTAGGGAAACTCAAGATTCGGGGGCATTCCCCCCAAACACCTTTGCATCGCGCAGCTCCCCCCTGATATTCCACCATGGATACCTGCAGCCCTAAATCCCACATTCCAACAAACCAGCCCTTCTGTGAGACTTAAATCAACATTCAGCCCCCCTACCATCATCTCTCTAAACACAACTCAGCCAATTGCATGAGAAAATTACCACACCATTCCTGATACCTACTCTACTGATCACCAGATGTGCCTTTTAATGTTTAATTTCTATGCCAGTGTAATGTTATATTGGTTCTACACTGTAAATCTCAGAATTTGTCTTCAACTGTATCTTATTGTACTCAGGGCCAGGTTCCTGTTGGTGCTCTGAGGGAGGGTTTATCATTCTAAAAACAACTACAACTGCATTAGGGCCGGTTTCCTGTTGGTGCTTTGAGGGAGAGTTTATCCTTCTAAAAACAACTACTACTGCAATAAGGCCAGGTTCAAGTTGGTGCTTTGAGGGAGAGTTTATCTTTCCAAAAACAACAACAACTGCATTAGGGCCAGGTTCCTGTTGTTGTTTTGCTGGAGAGTTTATTGTTCTAAAAACAACTACTACTGCATTAGGGCAAGGTTCCTGTTGGTGCTCTGATAGAGAGTTTATCGTTCTAAAAACAACTACAACTGCATTAGGACCAGGTTCCTGTTGGTGCTTTGAGGGAGAGTTTATCGTTCTAAAAAAAAATACTACTGCATTAGGAGCAGGTTCATGCTGGTGCCCTGAGGGAGAGTTTATCGTTCTAAAAAAAATACTACTGCATTAGGAGTAGGTTCATGCTGGTGCCCTGAGGGAAAGTTTATCGTTCTAAAAACAACTACTACTGTATTAGGGCCAGGTTCCTGTTGGCACCCTAAGGTAGAGTTTATCATTCTAAAAACAACTACTCCTGCATTAGGGCCAGGTTCCTGTTTGTGCTTTGAGGGAGAGTTTATCGTTCTAAAAACAACTACTACTGCAATAAGGCCAGGTTCAAGTTGGTGCTCTGAGGGAGAGTTTATCGTTCTGAAAACAATTACTACTGCATTAGGGCCAGTTTCCTGTTGGTGCTTTTGAGGGATAGTTTATCGTTCTAAAAACAACTACTACTGCATTAGGGCCAGGTTCCTGTTGGTGCTCTGAGGGAGAGTTTATAATTCTAAAAACAACTACTACTGCATTAGGGCCAGGTTCCTGTTGGTGCTCTCAGGGAGAGTTTATCGTTCTAAAAACAACTTCTATTGCATTAGAGCCAGGTATCGGTTGGTGCTCTGAGGTAGAGTTTATCGTTCTAAAAACAACTACTACTGCATTAGTGCCTTGTTCCTGTTGGTGCTTTGAGGGAGAGTTTATCGTTCTAAAAACAACTACTACTGCATTAGGGCCAGGTTCCTGTTGTTGCTTTGAGGGAGAGATTATCGTTCTAAAAACAACTACTACTGCAATAGGGCCAGGTTCCTGTTGGTGCTCTGAGGGAGGGTTTATCATTCTAAAAACAACTACAACTGCATTAGGGCCGGTTTCCTGTTGGTGCTTTGAGGGAGAGTTTATCGTTCTAAAAACAACTACTACTGCAATAAGGCCAGGTTCAAGTTGGTGCTTTGAGGGAGAGTTTATCGTTCTAAAAACAACAACAACTGCATTAGGGCCAGGTTCCTGTTGTTGTTTTGCTGGAGAGTTTATCGTTCTAAAAACAACTACAACTGCATTAGGACCAGTTTCCTGTTGGTGCTTTGAGGGAGAGTTTATCGTTCTAAAAAAAATACTACTGCATTAGGAGCAGGTTCATGCTGGTGCCCTGAGGGAGAGTTTATCGTTCTAAAAAAAATACTACTGCATTCGGAGCAGGTTCATGCTGGTGCCCTGAGGGAAAGTTTATCATTCTAAAAACAACTACTACTGTATTAGGGCCAGGTTCCTGTTGGCATCCTGAGGTAGAGTTTATCATTCTAAAAACAACTACTCCTGCATTAGGGCCAGGTTTCTGTTGGTTGTCTGAGGGAGAGTTTATCGCTCTAAAAACAACTACAACTGCATTAGGACCAGGTTCCTCTTTGTGCTTTGAGTGAGAGTTTATCATTCTAAAAACAACTACAACTGCATTAGTGCCAGGTTCCTGTTGGTGCTTTACTGGAGAGTTTATCGTTCTAAAAACAATTACTACTGCATTAAAGAACAGGTTCCTATTGGTGCTCTGAGGGAGAGTTTATCATTCTAAAAACAACTACAACTGCAATAGGGCCAGGTTCCTGTTGGTGCTTTGAGTGAGAGTTTATCATTCTAAAAACAACTACTACTGCATTAGGGCTAGGTTCCTGTTGGTGCTCTGAAGGAGAGATTATCATTCTAAAAATAACTTCTGCTGCATTAGGGCCAGGTTCCTGTTGGTGCTCTGAGGGAGAATTTATCATTCTAAAAACAGCTACTACTGCATTAGGGCCAGGTGCCTGCTGGTGCCCTGAGGGAGAGTTTTATCGTTCTAAAAACAACTACTACTGCATTAGGGCCAGGTTCCTGTTGGTGCTCTGAGGGAGAGTTTATCGTTCTAAAAACAACTACAACTGCATTAGGACCAGGTTTCTGTTTGTGCTTTGAGGGAGAGTTTATCATTCTAAAAACAACCACTACTGCATTAGGGCCAGGTTCCTGTTGGTGCTCTGAGGGAGAGTTTATCGTTCTAAAAACAACTACTACTGCATTAGGGCCTTGTTCCTTTTGGTGCTTTGAGGGAAAGTTTATCGTTCTAAAAACAACTACTACTGCATGAGGGCCAGGTTCCTGTTGGTGCTCTGAGAGAGAGTTTATAGTTCTAAAAACAACTACAACTGCATTAGGACCAGGTTCCTGATGGTGCTCTGAGGTAGAGTTTATTGTTCTAAAAACAACTACAACTGCATTAGGGCCAAGTTCCTGTTGGTGCTTTGAGGGAGAGTTTATCGTTCTAAAAACAATTATTACTGCATTAGGGCTCGGTTCCTGATGGTGCTCTGAGGGAGAGTTTATCGTTCTAAAAACAACTACTATTGCATTAGGACCCGGTTCCTATTGGTGCTTTGAGGGAGAGATTATCATTCTAAAAAAAACTTCTACTGCATTAGGGCCAGGTTCCGGTTGGTGCTCTGAGGGAGAGTTTATCATTCTAAAAGCAAATACTACTGCATTAGGGCCTTGTTCCTGTTGGTGCTTTGAGGGAGAGTTTATCATTCTAAAAAGAACTACAACTGCATTAGGGGCAGGTTCCTGTTGGTGCTTTGAGGGAGAGATTATCGTTCTGAAAACAATTACTACTGCATTAAGGCCAGTTTCCTGTTGGTGCTTTTGAGGGAGAGTTTATCGTTCTAAAAACAACTACTACTGCATTAGGGCCAGGTTCCTGTTGGTGCTCTCAGGGAGAATTTATAATTCTAAAAACAACTACTACTGCATTAGGGCCAGGTTCCTGTTGGTGCTCTCAGGGAGAGTTTATCGTTCTAAAAACAACTTCTATTGCATTAGAGCCAGGTACCGGTTGGTGCTCTGAGGTAGAGTTTATCGTTCTAAAAACAACTACTACTGCATTAGTGCCTTGTTCCTGTTGGTGCTTTGAGGGAGAGTTTATTGTTCTAAAAAGAACTACAACTGCATTAGGGCCAGGTTCCTGTTGTTGCTTTGAGGGAGAGAATATCGTTCTACAAACAACTACTACCGCAATAGGGCCAGGTTCCTGTTGGTGCTCTGAGGGAGGGTTTATCATTCTAAAAACAACTACAACTGCATTAGGGCCGGTTTCCTGTTGGTGCTTTGAGGGAGAGTTTATCGTTCTAAAAACAACTACTACTACAATAAGGCCAGGTTCAAGTTGGTGCTTTGAGGGAGAGTTTATCTTTCTAAAAACAACAACTGCATTAGGGCCAGGTTCCTGTTGTTGTTTTGCTGGAGAGTTTATTGTTCTAAAAACAACTACTACTGCATTAGGGCAAGGTTCCTGTTGGTGCTCTGATAGAGAGTTTATAGTTCTAAAAACAATTAGTACTGCATTAGGGCCAGGTTACTGTTGGTGCTTTGAGGGAGAGTTTATCGTTCTAAAAAAAAAAACCTGCATTAGGAGCAGGTTCATGCTGGTGCCATGAGGTAGAGTTTATCGTTCTAAAAAAAATACTACTGCATTAAGAGCAGGTTCATGCTGGTGCCCTGAGGGAAAGTTTATCGTTCTAAAAACAACTACTACTGTATTAGGGCCAGGTTCCTGTTGGCACCATGAGGTAGAGTTTATCATTCTAAAAACAACTACTACTGCATTAGGGCCAGGTACCTGTTGGTTGTCTGAGGGAGAGTTTATCGTTCTAAAAACAACAACAACTGCATTAGAGCCAGGTTCCTGTTGTTGTTTTGCTGGAGAGTTTATTGTTCTAAAAACAACTACTACTGCATTAGGGCAAGGTTCCTGTTGGTGCTCTGATAGAGAGTTTATCGTTCTAAAAACAACTACAACTGCATTAGGACCAGGTTCCTGTTGGTGCTTTGAGGGAGAGTTTATCGTTCTAAAAAAAAATACTACTGCATTAGGAGCAGGTTCATGCTGGTGCCCTGAGGGAGAGTTTATCGTTCTAAAAAAAATACTACTGCATTAGGAGCAGGTTCATGCTGGTGCCCTGAGGGAAAGTTTATCGTTCTAAAAACAACTACTACAGTATTAGGGCCAGGTTCCTGTTGGCACCTTGAGGTAGAGTTTATCATTCTAAAAACAACTACTCCTGCATTAGGGCCAGGTTACTGTTGGTTGTCTGAGGGAGAGTTTATCGTTCTAAAAACAACTACAACTGCATTAGGACCAGGTTCCTGTTTGTGCTTTGAGGGAGAGTTTATCGTTCTAAAAACAACTACTACCGCAATAAGGCCAGGTTCAAGTTGGTGCTCTGAGGGAGAGTTTATCGTTCTGAAAACAATTACTACTGCATTAGGGCCAGTTTCCTGTTGGTGCTTTTGAGGGAGAGTTTATCGTTCTAAAAACAACTACTACTGCAATAAGGCCAGGTTCAAGTTGGTGCTTTGAGGGAGAGTTTATCTTTCTAAAAACAACAACAACTGCATTAGGGCCAGGTTCCTGTTGTTGTTTTGCTGGAGAGTTTTTTGTTCTAAAAACAACTACTACTGCATTAGGGCAAGGTTCCTGTTGGTGCTCTGATAGAGAGTTTATAGTTCTAAAAACAATTAGTACTGCATTAGGGCCAGGTTACTGTTGGTGCTTTGAGGGAGAGTTTATCGTTCTAAAAAAAAAAAAACCTGCATTAGGAGCAGGTTCATGCTGGTGCCCTGAGGGAGAGTTTATCGTTCTAAAAAAAATACTACTGCATTAGGAGCAGGTTCATGCTGGTGCCCTGAGGGAAAGTTTATTGTTCTAAAAACAACTACTAATGTATTAGGGCCAGGTTCCTGTTGGCACCTTGAGGTAGAGTTTATCATTCTAAAAACAACTACTCCTGCATTAGGGCCAGGTTCCTGTTGGTTGTCTGAGGGAGAGTTTATCGTTCTAAAAACAACAACAACTGCATTAGGGCCAGGTTCCTGTTGTTGTTTTGCTGGAGAGTTTATTGTTCTAAAAACAACTACTACTGCATTAGGGCAAGGTTCCTGTTGGTGCTCTGATAGAGAGTTTATCGTTCTAAAAACAACTACAACTGCATTAGGAGCAGGTTCATGCTGGTGCCCTAAGGAAGAGTTTATTGTTCTAAAAAAAATACTACTGCATTAGGAGCAGGTTCATGCTGGTGCCCTGAGGGAGAGTTTATCGTTCTAAAAAAAATACTACTGCATTAGGAGCAGGTTCATGCTGGTGCCCTGAGGGAAAGTTTATCGTTCTAAAAACAACTACTACTGTATTAGGGCCAGGTTCCTGTTGGCAACCTGAGGTAGAGTTTATCATTCTAAAAACAACTACTCCTGCATTAGGGCCAGGTTCCTGTTGGTTGTCTGAGGGAGAGTTTATCGTTCTAAAAACAACTACAACTGCATTAGGACCAGGTTCCTCTTTGTGCTCTGAGGTAGAGTTTATTGTTCTAAAAACAACTACAACTGCATTAGGGCCAAGTTCCTGTTGGTGCTTTGAGGGAGAGTTTATCGTCCTAAAAACAATTATTACTGCATTAGGGCTCGGTTCCTGATGGTGCTCTGAGGGAGAGTTTATCGTTCTAAAAACAACTACTATTGCATTAGGACCAGGTTCCTATTGGTGCTTTGAGGGAGAGATTATCGTTCTGAAAACAATTACTACTGCATTAGGGCCGGTTTCCTGTTGGTGCTTTTGAGGGAGAGTTTATCGTTCTAAAAACAACTACTACTGCATTAGAGCCCGGTTCCTGTTGGTGCTCTCAGGGAGAATTTATAATTCTAAAAACAACTACTACTGCATTAGGGCCCGGTTCCTGTTGGTGCTCTCAGGGAGAGTTTATCGTTCTAAAAACAACTACTACTGCATTAGGGCCTTGTTCCTTTTGGTGCTTTGAGGGAAAGTTTATCGTTCTAAAAACAACTACTACTGTATTAGGGCCAGGTTCCTGTTGGCACCCTGAGGTAGAGTTTATCATTCTAAAAACAACTACAACTGCATTAGGACCAGGTTCCTGATGGTGCTCTGAGGTAGAGTTTATTGTTCTAAAAACAACTACAACTGCATTAGGGCCAAGTTCCTGTTGGTGCTTTGAGGGAGAGTTTATCGTTCTAAAAACAATTATTACTGCATTAGGGCTTGGTTCCTGATGGTGCTCTGAGGGAGAGTTTATCGTTCTAAAAACAATTACTATTGCATTAGGACCAGGTTCCTATTGGTGCTTTGAGGGAGAGATTATCGTTCTAAAAACAACTTCTACTGCATTAGGGCCAGGTTCCGGTTGGTGCTCTGAGGGAGAGTTTATCATTCTAAAAAGAACTACAACTGCATTAGGGGCAGGTTCCTGTTGGTGCTTTGAGGGAGAGATTATCGTTCTGAAAACAATTACTACTGCATTAGGGCCGGTTTCCTGTTGGTGCTTTTGAGGGAGAGTTTATCGTTCTAAAAACAACTACTACTGCATTAGGGCCAGGTTCCTGTTGGTGCTCTCAGGGAGAATTTATAATTCTAAAAACAACTACTACTGCATTAGGGCCCGGTTCCTGTTGGTGCTCTCAGGGAGAGTTTATCGTTCTAAAAACAACTTCTATTGCATTAGAGCCAGGTACCGGTTGGTGCTCTGAGGTAGAGTTTATTGTTCTAAAAACAACTACTACTGCATTAGGGCCAGGTTCCTGTTGTTGCTTTGAGGGAGAGATTATCGTTCTACAAACAACTACTACCGCAATAGGGCCAGGTTCCTGTTGGTGCTCTGAGGGAGGGTTTATCATTCTAAAAACAACTACAACTGCATTAGGGCCGGTTTCCTGTTGATGCTTTGAGGGAGAGTTTATCGTTCTAAAAACAACTACTACTACAATAAGGCCAGGTTCAAGTTGGTGCTTTGAGGGAGAGTTTATCTTTCTAAAAACAACAACAACTGCATTAGGGCCAGGTTCCTGTTGTTGTTTTGCTGGAGAGTTTATTGTTCTAAAAACAACTACTACTGCATTAGGGCAAGGTTCCTGTTGGTGCTCTGATAGAGAGTTTATAGTTCTAAAAACAATTAGTACTGCATTAGGGCCAGGTTACTGTTGGTGCTTTGAGGGAGAGTTTATCGTTCTAAAAAAAAAAAAAACCTGCATTAGGAGCAGGTTCATGCTGGTGCCCTGAGGGAGAGTTTATCGTTCTAAAAAAAATACTACTGCATTAGGAGCAGGTTCATGCTGGTGCCCTGAGGGAAAGTTTATCATTCTATAAACAACTACTACTGTATTAGGGCCAGGTTCCTGTTGGAACCATGAGGTAGAGTTTATAATTCTAAAAACAACAACTGCATTAGGGCCAGGTTCCTGTTGTTGTTTTGCTGGAGAGTTTATTGTTCTAAAAACAACTACTACTGCATTAGGGCAAGGTTCCTGTTGGTGCTCTGATAGAGAGTTTATCGTTCTAAAAACAACTACAACTGCATTAGGAGCAGGTTCATGCTGGTGCCCTAAGGAAGAGTTTATTGTTCCAAAAAAAATACTACTGCATTAGGAGCAGGTTCATGCTGGTGCCCTGAGGGAGAGTTTATCGTTCTAAAAAAAATACTACTGCATTAGGAGCAGGTTCATGCTGGTGCCCTGTAAAAAAAATCTTGCTATTTGAGAGGGAGTCCCGTGGTCGTACTTGGACGAGGATTACGTCATCA
>BLSH010160731.1:2814-20204 GCA_018402905.1 Glandirana rugosa | reverse complement strand
TTTATCATTCTAAAAACAACTACTCCTGCATTAGGGCCAGGTTCCTGTTGGTTGTCTGAGGGAGAGTTTATCGTTCTAAAAACAACTACAACTGCATTAGGACCAGGTTCCTGTTTGTGCTTTGAGGGAGAGTTTATCGTTCTAAAAACAACTACAACTGCATTAGGGCCAGGTTCCAGTTGGTGCTTTGCTGGAGAGTTTATCATTCTAAAAACAATTACTACTGCATTAAAGAACAAGTTCCTGTTGGTGCTCTGAGGGAGAGTTTATCGTTCTAAAAACAACTACTACTGCAATAGGGCCATGTTCCTGTTGGTGCTTTGAGGGAGAGATTATCGTTCTAAAAACAACTACTACTGCATGAGGGCCAGGTTCCTGTTGGTGCTCTGAGGTAGAGTTTATTGTTCTAAAAACAACTACAACTGCATTAGGGCCAAGTTCCTGGTTGTGCTTTTAGGGAGAGTTTATCGTTCTAAAAACAACTACTACTGCATTAGGGCCAGGTTCCTGTTGGTGCTCTAAGGGAGGGTTTATCGTTCTAAAAACAACTACAACTGCATTAGGGCCGGGTACCTGTAGGTGCTTTGAGGGAAAGTTTATCGTTCTAAAAACAACTACTACTGCAATAGGGCCAGGTTCAAGTTGGTGCTTTGAGGGAGAGTTTATCGTTCTAAAAACAACAACAATTGCATTAGGGCCAGGTTACTGTTGTTGCTTTGAGGGAGAGTTTATCATTCTAAAAACAACCACTACTGCATTAGGGCCAGGTTCCAGTTGGTGCTCTGAGGGAGAGTTTATCGTTCTAAAAACAACTACTACTGCATTAGGGCCTTGTTCCTTTTGGTGCTTTGAGGGAAAGTTTATCGTTCTAAAAACAACTACTACTGCAATAGGGCCAGGTTCCTGTTGGTGCTTTGAGGGAGAGATTTTCGTTCTAAAAACAACTACTACTGCATGAGGGCCAGGTTCCTGTTGGTGCTCTGAGAGAGAGTTTATAGTTCTAAAAACAACTACAACTGCATTAGGGCCAGGTTCCCATTGGTGCTCTGAGGTAGAGTTTATTGTTCTAAAAACAACTACAACTGCATTAGGGCCAAGTTCCTGTTGGTGCATTTAGGGAGAGTTTATCGTTCTAAAAACAACCACTACTCCATTAGGGCCAGGTTTCTGTTGGTGCTCTGAGGGAGAGTTTATCGTTCTGAAAACTATTACCACTGCATTAGGGCCAGTTTCCTGTTGATGGTTTTGAGGGAGAGTTTATCGTTCTAAAAACAACTACTACTGCATTAGAGCCAGGTTCCTGTTGGTGCTCTCAGGGAGAGTTTATAATTCTAAAAACAACTACTACTGCATTAGGGCCAGGTTCCTGTTGGTGCTCTCAGGGAGAGTTTATCGTTCTAAAAACAACCTCTATTGCATTAGAGCCAGGTACCGGTTGGTGCTCTGAGGTAGAGTTTATTGTTGTAAAAACAACTACTACTGCATTAGTGCCTTGTTCCTGTTGGTGCTTTGAGGGAGAGTTTATCGTTCTAAAAAGTACTACAACTGCATTAGGGCCAGGTTCCTGTTGTTGCTTTGAGGGAGAGATTATCGTTCTAAACACAACTACTACTGCAATAGGGCCAGGTTCCTGTTGGTGCACTGAGGGAGGGTTTATCATTCTAAAAACAACTACAACTGCATTAGGGCCGGTTTCCTGTTGGTGCTTTGAGGGAGAGTTTATCCTTCTAAAAACAACTACTACTGCAATAAGGCCAGGTTCAAGTTGTTGCTTTGAGGGAGAGTTTATCTTTCTAAAAACAACAACAACTGCATTAGGGCCAGGTTCCTGTTGTTGTTTTGCTGGAGAGTTTATTGTTCTAAAAACAACTACTACTGCATTAGGGCAAGGTTCCTGTTGGTGCTCTGATAGAGAGTTTATCGTTCTAAAAACAACTACAACTGCATTAGGACCAGGTTCCTGTTGGTGCTTTGAGGGAGAGTTTATCGTTCTAAAAAAAAATACTACTGCATTAGGAGCAGGTTCATGCTGGTGCCCTGAGGGAGAGTTTATCTTTCTAAAAAAAATACTACTGCATTAGGAGCAGGTTCATGCTGGTGCCCTGAGGGAAAGTTTATCGTTCTAAAAACAACTACTACTGTATTAGGGCCAGGTTCCTGTTGGCACCCTAAGGTAGAGTTTATCATTCTAAAAACAACTACTCCTGCATTAGGGCCAGGTTCCTGTTGGTTGTCTGAGGGAGAGTTTATCGTTCTAAAAACAACTACAACTGCATTAGGACCAGGTTCCTGTTTGTGCTTTGAGGGAGAGTTTATCGTTCTAAAAACAACTACTACTGCAATAAGGCCAGGTTCAAGTTGGTGCTCTGAGGGAGAGTTTATCGTTCTTAAAACAATTACTACTGCATTAGGGCCAGTTTCCTGTTGGTGCTTTTGAGGGATAGTTTATCGTTCTAAAAACAACTACTACTGCATTAGGGCCAGGTTCCTGTTGGTGCTCTGAGGGAGAGTTTATAATTCTAAAAACAACTACTAGTGCATTAGGGCCAGGTTCCTGTTGGTGCTCTCAGGGAGAGTTTATCATTCTAAAAACAACTTCTATTGCATTAGAGCCAGGTACCGGTTGGTGCTCTGAGGTAGAGTTTATCGTTCTAAAAACAACTACTACTGCATTAGTGCCTTGTTCCTGTTGGTGCTTTGAGGGAGAGTTTATCGTTCTAAAAAGAACTACAACTGCATTAGGGCCAGGTTCCTGTTGTTGCTTTGAGGGAGAGATTATCGTTCTAAAAACAACTACTACTGCAATAGGGCCAGGTTCCTGTTGGTGCTCTGAGGGAGGGTTTATCATTCTAAAAACAACTACAGCTGCATTAGGGCCGGTTTCCTGTTGGTGCTTTGAGGGAGAGTTTATCGTTCTAAAAACAACTACTACTGCAATAAAGCCAGGTTCAAGCTGGTGCTTTGAGGGAGAGTTTATCGTTCTAAAAACAACAACAACTGCATTAGGGCCAGGTTCCTGTTGTTGTTTTGCTGGAGAGTTTATTGTTCTAAAAACAACTACTACTGCATAAGGGCAAGGTTCCTGTTGGTGCTCTGATAGAGAGTTTATCGTTCTAAAAACAACTACAACTGCATTAGGACCAGTTTCCTGTTGGTGCTTTGAGGGAGAGTTTATCATTCTAAAAAAAATACTACTGCATTAGGAGCAGGTTCATGCTGGTGCCCTGAGGGAAAGTTTATCGTTCTAAAAACAACTACTACTGCATTAGGGCCAGGTTCCTGTTGGTGCTCTGAGGGAGAGTTTATAATTCTAAAAACAACTACTAGTGCATTAGGGCCAGGTTCCTGTTGGTGCTCTCAGGGAGAGTTTATCGTTCTAAAAACAACTTCTATTGCATTAGAGCCAGGTACCGGTTGGTGCTCTGAGGTAGAGTTTATCGTTCTAAAAACAACTACTACTGCATTAGTGCCTTGTTCCTGTTGGTGCTTTGAGGGAGAGTTTATCGTTCTAAAAAGAACTACAACTGCATTAGGGCCAGGTTCCTGTTGTTGCTTTGAGGGAGAGATTATCGTTCTAAAAACAACTACTACTGCAATAGGGCCAGGTTCCTGTTGGTGCTCTGAGGGAGGGTTTATCATTCTAAAAACAACTACAGCTGCATTAGGGCCGGTTTCCTGTTGGTGCTTTGAGGGAGAGTTTATCGTTCTAAAAACAACTACTACTGCAATAAGGCCAGGTTCAAGCTGGTGCTTTGAGGGAGAGTTTATCGTTCTAAAAACAACAACAACTGCATTAGGGCCAGGTTCCTGTTGTTGTTTTGCTGGAGAGTTTATTGTTCTAAAAACAACTACTACTGCATTAGGGCAAGGTTCCTGTTGGTGCTCTGATAGAGAGTTTATCGTTCTAAAAACAACTACAACTGCATTAGGACCAGTTTCCTGTTAGTGCTTTGAGGGAGAGTTTATCATTCTAAAAAAAATACTACTGCATTAGGAGCAGGTTCATGCTGGTGCCCTGAGGGAAAGTTTATCGTTCTAAAAACAACTACTACTGTATTAGGTTCAGGTTCCTGTTGGCACCCTGAGGTAGAGTTTATCATTCTAAAAACAACTACTCCTGCATTAGGGCCAGGTTCCTGTTGGTTGTCTGAGGGAAAGTTTATCGTTCTAAAAACAACTACAACTGCATTAGGACCAGGTTCCTGTTTGTGCTTTGAGGGAGAGTTTATTGTTCTAAAACAACTACAACTGCATTAGGGCCAGGTTCCAGTTGGTGCTTTGCTGGAGAGTTTATCGTTCTAAAAACAATTACTACTGCATTAAAGAACAGGTTCCTGTTGGTGCTCTGAGGGAGAGTTTATCGTTCTAAAAACAACTACTACTGGGGGTGTGGCTTGGAGCTGGACGGCTATATACGTGTCTTGGGAGAGCTCCGGATCCCCCAGACACAATCCACGGGCATCTGACGTACCGCTGGACGGGTGAGCACCCAAAAATACCCAGGAAGCTTCCCAACACCGTCCCCTTCAACACGGGCTGGGTATCTCGGCCCCCCCCGTACTTACCATCCGCGACGCCTGAAAATCGAGGCTGCGGCTTCATTTGCGGCCTAGGCTGCATCTATTAAAACGATCATCCTGCCTTCAATCTCCAGCTCCGGGCC
The DNA here is from genome assembly GCA_018402905.1 of Glandirana rugosa. Lineage (NCBI taxonomy): Eukaryota > Metazoa > Chordata > Amphibia > Anura > Ranidae > Glandirana > Glandirana rugosa. Next base: position 15,541 of record BLSH010160731.1, on the reverse strand, counting down.
CCGAAACACGGCTCAGGGGACCCCTCTCACACCCCCCAATAGACTGGGCATAGAAAACAAGGACCCCACGGCCCCACACACAATTTATGCGAGCAGGCCCTCCTGCACGGCGGCCATCTTGGTCTACCCAGGTCCTCCAAATATACACCCAGGACATTACGGCGGCCATCTTTATACACCCAAACTCCAATATCCAGCACCTAAGCTCAATAAAGACCCCATCTTGTTACGCCTAAAAACATTTAATCATACAACAAAGAGACACTTCCTGAGGATGGTGTTAGCCTAAGTCCCTGCTTCCTTCGATCCCCCTGCTAAATACCAGAGAGACTTATAAACAAACATCATGGGCAAACCGGACAGCAAAAAGTCCCCCTCACGCTCCCGCTCTCCGAGAAGAGAAAACCCCCAACAAAACGGCAACATTCCCCAAATGTTCCGGTCCTGCTCCAGGGACGATGCTTCCGCCTCCCACCAGAGCTCGAACACTGAACGAGTGACAAGTAGGAGTCCCACCAGAACCCAAGGTCAGCAGCAGAAAGAATCCCTTCCGCCTACCACGCAGACACTTAGCCTTGACGATTTAAAAGCAGTAGCGGATGACATCAAAGATACTCTTTCCGCTGCCATTGCTAACCTTAGAAGTGACCTACAGGGAGCATCCGCACGTCTTGATGTACTAGAGGAAGTCACAGATAACCTTGACCATGCCATACATGACACCAGATCTACACTAGATACACATACCATGCAGCTAAGAGACCTTCACCGAAGTCTAGAAGACATGGACAATCGCGGACGCCGGCATAACATCAGAATCAAGGGGCTTCCCGAAACCGTGGACAATGATCACCTCTCTGAAGCTGTTCTCTCCATCTTCAATGATCTTCTTGGGAGACCTCCAGACACCCCTATCGAACTGGAACGCCTTCACCGAGCCCTGCGACCCCGAGGAAGGGACAATGAGCCCCCCAGAGATGTGGTCGGCTGCCTTGTCAAATTCCGCCTCAAAGAAGAAATTCTCTGACATGCCAGACTCAGAAGACGCATCCTATACAGGGGAACGGAGGTTAAACTCTTTCAAGATCTATCCCCTATCACCTTACAAAAACGAAGGGCCCTCCAGCCACTCTTAGACGCGCTACGGGAAGGAAACATACCATATCGTTGGAAGTTCCCCTTCTCTCTCCAAGCAGGAGCAGAAGGCAGGACTGCCTACCTAAGACACCCCGAAGACATCCGTTCCTTCTGTGATACTCTACACATACCCCAAGTGGACATCCCTGACTGGAACAACAGCTACTTCAACTCCTCCCAACCTCAAAGACAGGAAGAACCGATGGATGTACACCAGCGAGGCTCTTACACCCCATCCAGAAGACCCAGATCTTCCCCTTCCGCCTCACCACCTCCAGCAAACCACCGCTCCCCAGGAGGAGGCAGCATTCCAGCCTCCCCCGCACACAGGAAGGCAAGGAAGGACTAAGGCCTCTCATCACCCACAGCAGCAAAGCTCCTCCAAGTTGACCTTTATGCCACGGGATGGGACCTCCTACCTCAGCACAACAGTGAGTAATGACGCTCCCACCCCATAGCTCACACCAGGCCCCCTCCCTCCCTCTACCTGTCAACAACCCGTCACAATCTACTCCTAACTGCACTGGGCCACCCCCGAACTGCTGACACCTCGAAGGAGCTCAAGAAAAAAACACCCTAAGGGTAGAAGATTCAAATGTCAGGTACTCTGTAAACCAGTGCCTTTAGTTAAGGACCCTCAGGCCTATTGGTTTAACCCCTCAGCAGGCTCTCCAAACTCCACCTGGACTGAACTTCTTGGTACTAAAGTAGGGCCTGCATGAGGACTCAGAGCCGAACCTCTTATTGACAGCCCCTTTTACACTGGTATACGCGGACCATTATACTAAACATACTAAAAGACCGCACGATAGACCCCCTCTCTTCTTGGCCCCCACTGTCCCCCTAGTTGCACCCAAGACGGGCCGCTCCTTACACTTGTAAGACTAATGACAAGGCTCGACCTCTCCAACCTCACCTTGGGCCGAAGATAGCGTCCTGACCCCTTAACAACCCAGAGCTTTGTTCTCACCTGTTAAGCCAGACGAGCCCTGATCTCAATCAACTCGCTGCCTCAAGGAGCCCTAAGAAGGGACCACGACAGCCTCAGAAGACAAGACTTCAGCAAATATCTGCCCTGGCTTACCACATGCATCTAGCTCTTCTTTATCTAACTACATGTTCATTTGGGGTGCTGAGCAACGTTAATGTTTAAGTTCATATTTGTTCAGTTTATTGTTTACCGTTTTCTTATGACGAGCATGAGACTGCCACTGCCTGACCACCGGGCATCGGTGTGCACACCAATGAGGATAAATAATCTGAACCTGCTCATGTTGGATTTCCCGGATTATAAGGTATTCAAAAGACCAATGAAATGCCTCTCTCTCTCACAACCTGCCTACAGGTCACGCAGGGTCAGTCTCAGCTCCGAGGTCCCATCCCGTACATTAATGCTCCTGTTTCCCTCTCCAGGCTGCTGTTACTACTTGGTTGGTTTGACATTATGTTTACCTCACACATCCGTATATCTCAGTCTTGTTTAAGGTTACCGATTGCCAATTATATTCAAGCTTTTTGACGCACTGTCCTCGAGAATGCACTCAACATAACACTATCTTCTCACAACCACCGAGACACTATCCGCGGCACAAGACGCATCACACCGTTCCTGACACAGCGCTCCTCAACTAGGATAACGAGGAGAACCCATCAGCTTACTTACCACTCCTTCCTACAAGCCAACAATCAATTGCCACAACGCATCCTACACTACTAACAACTCTTCCCTCACCCTATCCGGAAAAAATGCTCCCCATATATATGATACCGCCCAGACTGCGAAGCCTGGAACCCCCAACAGCCCATTCACTCATTCCTTTACTCTCTCGGACTCATCTGCGGACTTGTTTCAATCCCTCAATGGGGGATCGAGGGAATACCGCGGACATCATCACTCACTCAAGACTCTAAATACCCTTTCAGACATTACCCGGACTCACCGCCAAGCCGCTCTAGCCTAACCACTTCCCCCAACAGCACAGAGCATTCTGTGCACTCGACTCCCGGCTTTCCCCGTTCCATTTGGACAAGATAGCTGGTCTATCCTGTTAGCTGGATACACTACCCTCCCTGCACCCCTCCCTCACTGACCCTCCCCCACATTCTTCTCCCACTCTACCCTCTTCCCTGGACTTCCTTCATTTACCTGCAATAAGCATACACTCACCCGTATTCCATCACCTTCCATCTACCTCCACACCACCCTGACATCGGATTCATTTAGCTGACCCTCTAACCAGAAGAGCTGAAATATGGCCTCCTTCCATACTCTAAAGGTATTCTCGCTTAATACCAAGGGGCTGAACACCCCCGAGAAGAGGTCAATGGTACTTCGTGAACTTTCTAAACAGCGTGTCCATGTAGCCTTCTTTCAGGAGACCCACTTCAAGGGCCCTAATATACCTAAGCTGACGAACCCCTCATACCCAGAAATTTACCACGCATCTTCCTCCGCCTCTAAAACGAAAGGAGTGGCAATCCTGATATCTAAAAACCTCCCCTTCACATTTAAAGATCATTTAACCGACCCCGAGGGCAGGTATATCTTTGTGAAGGGCACGGTTTACGACAAGCCGATAACACTCGCAAACATATACTGCCCCAACACATCCCAGGTCTCGTTCACCAGGTCTGTGATCGATCTCCTAATCCCCTTCCATGAAGGCCTGGTCATATTTGGAGGAGATCTAAATGTACCCTTAAACCCAAACACAGACTCTTCCACTAACTCCACCTCGATACCCTATCGTGCTCTAAAGCAAATAAAATCTAAACTTAACTCCCTACTTCTACACGATTCCTGGAGAACGTTAAACCCAGAAACCAAAGATTACACCTTCTTTTCACCCCCCCACAATAAATACTCCCACATAGACTATCTTTTTCTCTCCCAGTCCGATTTGCCATTTCTACACCAAGCGAGTATTGAACCCATGTATCTCTCCGATCACCATCCCATCACTCTGACATTGAAACTCCCGACGCACCATGCAGAATTCAAAACGAAAACCTGGAGATTTAACCCGTCCCTCATCAGTGACCCGATACACTTCACCAGACTGAAGCGCACTACTGTGGACTACTTCCACATAAACACCGCAACCGAGACCTCCCCCACAATCCAGTGGTTAGCCCACAAATGTGTGATAAGAGGGGAATGTCTCGCCATTGCCTCTCACATCAAAAAACAAAAACAGAATGACATAGAAACCATCACCTCCACTATACACAAACGGGAACTAGCACATAAGCAAACTAAAGAAGCCCAAGTCTACTCTAAGCTGCTCTCGGCCAGACGCGACCTCCTTAACACACTAGGCAAGCAGATTACACGCAGATACCTATTGACAACAAAGCTATACTACGAACATGCTAATAAAAGCGGGAAGCTAATGGCCAGACTGCTTCAGAATAGGAAGGCCCAAGCAACAATCCTCCAAATTCGAGACAATAAGGGCCAAAACTATTACAAAACGGAGGAGATAGCCCAACAATTCGTGAACTACTACACAGAGCTGTACAACTTATCCCCACCCTCCCTTGAAAACCTCATGTTACAGTCACGCACTAAGGCGATTGAAAACTACCTAACAGCCCACGGGATGCCAGCCATATCCCCCAATGACGCTCTCACTTTAGAAAGACCTATCACCCAAGAGGAATTCAGAGTTGCCCTGAAAAGCATGAAGCCCGGCAACAGTCCCGGGCCAGACGGCCTTACGACCCAATACTACAAAAGCTTTGGAGATATACTCATGCCCCATTTTCTCAAGACATACAATTCACTCCCGCAAGACCGAACCCCCCCAACCCAACTACTGGAAGCACATATCACAATAATTCACAAAAAAGGAAAAGATGCTACGAAAGTCCAAAATTACCACCCAATATCGCTCCTAAACGTCGACTTAAAAATTTATGCTAAAATACTAGCCACCCGCTTACAGCAGTTCCTCCCAGACCTGATCACCCATGACCAGGTAGGGTTTGTCCCGGGTAGAGAAGCCCGAGACAACACCACAAAGGCAATAAACATCCACTGGCTCTCCAAATCCAGCACAGAGGGCTTCTGCCTTTCCACTGATGCGGAGAAGGCGTTTGACAGGGTGGCCTGGGACTACATGGGTTCAACTCTATCGTCCATCGGCCTGGGCCCCTTCATGACAAAAAGCATTTTAAGCCTCTACTCAAACCCGTGTGCCAGGGTCAGGGTTAATGGTCACCTGTCAGACGCCTTCTCCATCCACAACGGGACACGGCAGGGCTGCCCGCTCTCTCCAATTATTTTCATACTAACCTTAGAGCCGCTCTTACGCGGCATAAGATCAAACCCGAACATAAAAGGAATCACGATCGCAAGTAAAGAGTATAAAACTGTGGCCTTCGCAGACGATATTCTGCTCTTTCTCTCTAAACCCAGGACTTCCCTCCCTAATCTTCTGGAACAATTCAGACATTTTGGTGATATCTCCAATTTCAAAATCAACCTTCATAAATCCACCGCATTAAACATCACCCTCCCTCAAGCGCTGGCTCAACACTGTATGGAAGCTTTCCCATTCACCTGGCAAAGGGAGGCGATCACCTACCTTGGCATTCAACTGCCTGCCAAACTCCAAAAACTTTATTTCCTAAATTTTCACCCTCTACTCCGAAACTTCCGAACAGATTTAGCGACCTGGGAAAAGACTACCCTATCGTGGTTCGGTAGGGCGGCAGCTGTAAAAATGACGATACTCCCACGATTTCTATACCTTGCACAAGCCATCCCCACATCCTTACCCAGAGCTTTCTTTTCATCCATACGTTCCCTACTTCGTACATTTATCTGGAAAGGTGGAACCCCTCGAATCAGCCTAGAGAAACTGTCATGCCCAAAACACAAAGGAGGCGTGGGGCTCCCTGACTTCGAGCAATACCACAGAGCCGCCCTCCTGACAAGGGTTGTGGACTGGCATGTACACAGCGATTGCAAAGACTGGGTCATGTTGGAGCACTCCTGGGCTCAGGGAGCCCTTCTTGATATAGCCTGGTCCCCCAGCACCGTATTACCTCACACTCTCAAAGATCTGGTCATCTCTACAATGTCTCCATAAATCCAAAGCCAGACATCTGACCTCACTACCAGGCCCCATGACCCCGATCAGGAATAACCCCAAATTTCCCCCGGGACTTGAAACGGGTTTTCTTGGGGATAGCAACCTTTCCGCCCACCCAAAGGCTTACCAATTCTTTACCAATAGGATATTCCGTTCCAAAACTGAACTAACAGGTATTGAACCTAGTATCTCACTACCTATGTGGTCGTACCTTCAGGCCAGACACTACCTCAATGACCCGAAAACGAGAGACAAATTTAATCGTGACCTAACCCCTTTCGAAAAGCTATGCACCTCATCTCCCCCTCAAAAGCACTTAATTTCAGGAATCTACTCCCTTCTGTCAACGGTCAGCCATGACCTGTTCCCCCATTTTAGCAAACTCTGGGACAAAGAGGCAGAACACCCCCTCACTGACTCGGACTGGGAGGACATCTGTTCCACTGCACATAAGGTTACACTGAATGTCACAACGCAAGAACATAACTACATAATTCTCACCCACTGGTATAGGACCCCATCTTATCTCCACAGGATATACCCTCAGGTTTCCAATATATGTTGGAGATGCAATTCTCTACCTGGTACAATGCTACACATCTGGTGGGATTGTTCCCAAATGAAGCCATTCTGGTCTCAAGTCCACAAAATCATCCAACGGGTCACCACATACTCCATTGAATTCTCCTTTCAACAATATCTACTACAACACTCGAGAGTATTAAAACATTCATTCAGGAAGTCTCTCACGATGCATATGATAAACACAGCTAGAATGTGTATTCCAGCCCTATGGAGACAAACTCGCTCCCCAACGCTGAAAGAATGGTTCGCTCGGCTAAACAGAGTTAGGGACATGGAGGAGCTGATCGCTTCCTCCCTGGATAACTCGGACAAATTCCGAAAGACGTGGTCTTGCTGGTCTCACTTCCAGACGACCGATGAATATTGAGCAGTCCACATATAGACTTTCCCCAATCATACCCTGATATCCCATAATGGTCACTGGATCATGAAGCTGCCAGACATCGCAGACCTCTTGAGTTAATCACAGGACTTACCTCCTATCTTTCCCCCAAACCCAGCACTAGGCACTCTTGCCACCCCTCCCCCACCCCTCCCCCCTCCCTCTCATTTTGCCTGCTGCCCAAACCCTGAATATACGCTCGCCCTAATAGTAAAGTACACACTGGTTCCCCTCAGCTGTAATTTCTGCTCTCAAATTCAGAACTTGAACTGTAGCTGAAGTGCGCATTTATCCATGCTTTGTCTTATATCTTCCTCAACACAGATGTGATTATGTTACTGTTGGTGGCTGACCGTTTATGTACACAGTTTCATTAAATCAATAACGTTTTTATGGAAAAAAAAAATGGACCCGGAATATTACATCCCGTGGAGTGGAGTTGGGTAGGTGAGATGGTTTGAGGAGCCTGTGGGCTCTGTCAATGACCAGTTCTATGTTTTTGACTTCCGGGCACACGGGCTTGATCAAGGTGCGGACATATGTAGTTAGGTCCTGGTTTTGTACTTCTTCCGATACGCCCCGGATTTTTAAATTATTCCGGCGAGACCTGTCTTCAAGGTCAACCAGCTTGTCCTTTATCCATTCATGTTCATCTTTGTGCTCATTGTGGGTGTCGATCAGGTCGTTGACCGTGGAGGAACAAGCGACCAGCTGGTTTTCAACATGGGATACTCTGCTATTAATAGAGGACAGTTCGTGTTTAAATTGGTGCATCATAGAGACCATGTCAGCTTGTATCGTGTTCCTCAAGGATACTAACACTTCCTTAAGTAGGGTGTCCATTACTGGTTGGTTGGTGGTCGGGAATAGAGTTATGGCATCTCCGCTGATGATAGTGGTAGGCAGTTGGGAAGGTGGAGGAATCACCTCTTTGGCGATGTGTTCTGGAGTGTCCAACCTCATCCTTGCTTTGGCGGGACTTCCTGATATTGAAGTGACAGTAGGTGGCCCGCTGGGGTTTGGGGGAGTACTGTCCATCTCTGAGGAATCACTGATTAAGGTAGGGTCCATTTCTGTGACGAGAGTCCCCTTTTGAAGGGATGTGGTATGATGAGGGCTTCTGTCCTGTATGGTTGTAGTGGCTGCGTTGTCCTGGTTCCTTCGGCCTGCAGGCTGGAACATATAAGCTGTGAGTTTCTGTATAGGTCTATCTTCCTTTCTTTTGCTGGCCATCTAAAACTTGAGCGTAAGATGATTTAGGAGCAGATATTTGCTCAGTGTCTGGTTGCGAACTGTTGGGATCACTTTGTGTGGCCCGCAATGGCGTGTTGAGCTTAGGGTAGAGAGGCCATTTCAGCTTCTGGCCATCCGCCTGCTAGTGTAAAATTTGTTGGTGGGGGTGGGAATGGGGTGCTATGTTGTAGTATTTGTTGCAGTAGAATAAGGGTCCCACATAGGATCCGTATCTGCCTGTGTGTCGCAATAAGGCTTCAGCTGACAGGTTCAGATTGGTTTAAGATGAATTCTTTGGATTGTAGGGTTCGAAGACTAGAGTGTGGGATGATTTTCCAGGTAGATGTAGTGATTTCCTGGGCTTTCTATAGTTGGGGCTATTTCATAGGTCATTAGGTGTCCAGTTTCCTCATAGCATTCGCTACTTTCTTAAGATGGGTTGCTAGATTCAGAGCTGTGGGGAGGCTGAGCCCCAATGCTATGCTGTGCAGGTTGGCCAAGTGATAACGTTGAAGGTTAGAAGTACTCTCAGGGGAACCCTGGGTGTACCAATATGGCTGCCGTATGGGGAATCCTGGAATGTTGCCCTGTAATATATATATATATATATATATAAGTGTCCCACAGACTTAAGCAGTGTCCCCCCACTCTGTAGTTAGGTTCTCTTGTGTTTCTGGGTCTCTGCTGATAGTATTGGAAGCCTGAGGCCTGCCGCCGGGAGTTCCAATATGGCGGCCGTGGAGGCCTCACTGAAGCCAGGGGCTCAATTTCGGGCCGCTCCCATGCTCGGCGCCGCCGCTATTCTTTGAAATGCTGCAAACTCGGGCCAGGCACAGTGTGGTGATCAGGGTCTCTGGGCAGATGCTAGACTGTTTGCTGAACGGTGCAGATGGGGTGAGAATTGAGCGGGATGCCGCCGGCCGAGCTACAAGCGGTCTAGGCCACAATCGTGTGTTATACCGCTCAGCTGTGGCCTCAATTTCCTCCTAAATGGTGACCCAGAGGTACAGGGATTGAGGATATGCTTTAGGTGGACTCACCAAGCAATCAAAGCGCTGGATGGCAGCGGACTAGCAGGAGCTCAGCAGGCTGCTTCCATCTCCTTCCATGTCAGGTCACGCCCCCCTCTCTAGTCAATGTGTTAATGCACACAGACCTACATGGATATTGAATTGGGAGCAACGGCTCTGTTCATGCAGATACTACTTCCCAAATGAAATGAATAGGACTGCTTGCAAAGAAACATAGGGAACACCTGTGCATCCCGGTACAGGGAAATGTGACCTTGCAGGGATGTACGCTGTGTATGGCCTGTTTGAACAAGGCCTTATGCCCCTTTCACATTAGCAGACCAACTGGGTCCGCTTGTCACGAGGCAGGCCAGAACGGGCCACCCATTGTTCTCTATGGTGAGGCTGAAGTAAATGGACATGTCTCCATTTACACCCGTCTGCATCCAATCCGGATCTACTAAAAACAGATGGATGGGGATCCCATTCTCCATCTATCTAGCATATCGGAGTGGATGGTATTGGATGGAAACGGACAGGCGGTCCGTTTCCATCAATGTCTGTTCCACTGAATGGGCAGATCTGCTTGACAGTGTTTGCTCCATGTGAAATGGGCCTTACTATGTTTTTTTTTTTTTTTTTTTTAATTTCTTTAATCTTTTTACAATTATATTATTTATTTATTTTTTTGTATTTTTTTTGGGGAGTTCTTCAGTGAGATATCAGAGATCTAAACAGACCCCCATATCAGTCTCTTTCTTTGCAGCCTGATCTGCACATTACGTGAATGAATAAGGAGTCTGTATAGAGACTCCTATTCATTCATAAACTGACACATAGTAACATTTGGTGTACTATTCTCAGTTATCAGTGGACATAGGAGCAATCGGTAGTGATCGCTGCCTGTGTCCACTGTAGTACAGGGAGGGAGCTGGTAGACACATGTTTACCAATCCCTTTAAGCCCCAACTTCACCCACACTGCTCCCTCCCCTCCCCCTGCTCTCCAGCTCGCCAGGGCTTAGTGCCGGTCAGCAGCTGCAGGTGGCGGGAAGGAGGGATGCAACTTGGAGCAGGGATGGATCAGAGTCATGGGGGCCATTGTGAAGGGGGTGCTCAGAGTCATGGGGGGACATATTTTGATCCCATCTAAACCCCTGCAGCACCTGAAGTCATCGGGGGTGGCAGAGGAGGGAAGCCGGCTTCTGAGGGTAGCTGCAGGTGATTGGGTTTTGTTGGGGGGTCAGATCAGGTGTGGGGGGAGGTAATCAGTGGTTGGGGGAAGAAGGGGGGGGGATAGGAAAGGAGAGTGGGGGGAGCAGTTTTAGAGAAAGGGGAGTGGCGGGAGGTGGAGAGGCTGGGGACAGGGAAGTGGCGGCATGGGGGTTCACATTTGAGCTGAGTAACTCTGATCAGCAGATTGTAATCTGCTGATCAGAGTTATGGGATTACAGACGTTCCCCAGGTTACAAACAAGATAAGGTCTGTAGATTTGTTCTTAAGTTGAATTTGTTTGTAAGTCACAACAGGTAAATTTGTAGAGTGTAGCTTCACCCAAAAAAAAACTATTTTTAAGATTTTTGGATGGCATAGGGAAGGGTAAACACCCCTGTAACATTTGTTTTGCTGTCTATGTTTCTGTTCAGAAGATTTCATCTCAGTTCCTGTCCCAATGATAATTGGATTTTGAAAATGTTGGGTTGTTGTGGAAACAAGTATTGGTGATAAACCTTCAGTGGAGACACCTTATTCCCATAATAACTCTTGCAGGAGTGAATTTCCCTTCCTAGGTGGAAATTTCCTCTCACTTCCTGTTGTCTCTCTCCATTTGTAAGTAGAATGTTTGTAACTAGGGGACAGCCTGTATTTAGCAGAGTCTGCAGAGCTTAAAGAAGAAGGAGAAATGAGGTCCGTATGGCATATGGACCGGGCCAGCTGGTAGCAGTACTGTAGATCCGTATGCTGTACGGACCTGGCAGAGAAAGGGTTAATTGGATATTTCCTCATCAGTAACATAAAAAGAATGGGTGAACCTTGACTTACATATGGGCACATTTTATAGTACAAGGCCACCAAGATGTTATTGTAGATAAAATTACACAAAAGTCAAAATCTCCTGTCCTATAATATACCTAGGTTGATTGGACTGGGGGTTTCATTCCCGGATGCTAGATAGTAGGCTTGTGCAATTTGTTTTGTTCCGAAATTCATTTTTAACAAATTTTCCGAAATTTGCCAATTCGGTCGAATCCGAATTTCCAAATTTCAAGTTTTTGAATTTCCGAATGTTTTCAGAATTTTCATTTTTCTGGTTCGAAAATTTGGTAATCCAAAAATCAGAAAATTGCAGTAATTTGGAAATTCAGCAATCGGAAAAGTTGAAAATCGGGAATTCGGAATTGTGAAAATCATAAATAATACCTAACTAATAATAACTTAACTAGACTTAACTACTTAAATAACTATTAAATTATAGGTATTGGAATTTCTTTGAAACTTTGGCTGTTAGTGATAAATTTTGGATTTAAGGATTTTGAAAGGAAATTCCAATACCTATAAATTAATAGTTATTTATTGGTTAGCTATTATTTCAAATGTTCTTTCTTATATTTGAATTCCTGTCTTCAATATTTCCGAATTACCGCATTTTTAGTATTTTTATTTCCAAATTTCCGAACTTTCAAATTTTCAAAATTATGCATTTTCGAATTCCAAATCGTTGAATTCACAAATTTCCTATTTCCAAATTTTTGAAATTCTGATTTCTGAATTTTTAGAATTCCTGAATTTCCAAAAAAATAAAAAACAAATGGAACGTAGATGAAAACGAACACATTTTTTGGCCGTGCACAAGTCTACTGGATAGCAATGTTTTAAGATACTACGAAAATATTTTTTAAAAATATTTAAAAATTTTTTATAAAAGCATCATAGAATTTTGTAACGATAGGTCATCTGAACACGTGCCGGTTTTTTACACAAGCAAAAGTAGATGCAAGGTAAACAAAAAATAAAAAAACCTTTAAGTCCTTAAGATTTTTAAGTCTTTAGTCTTAAAGTTTTTAAACCTTTATCCTTTAAACACTTAAGTTGCTAAACCTTAAGCTTTTACGTATTAAAACTTTTAAACTTTCAAGCCTTTAAACCTTTATTTTTATGATTTTTACGCCATTAAGCCTTTATAACTTCTGTCCTTAAGTTTATATTCTTTCTTGTAAACTTTATTATCGATTGGTTATTTATTGATAATTAAATATCCATAACCTTAAAGGAAAGTTTTAG
>BLSH010160710.1:1340427-1362043 GCA_018402905.1 Glandirana rugosa | reverse complement strand
GCCGATATCTATTCTTCCTTATATGTGTGGTAAAAAAAAAAAAAAAATCGAGATTGGCATTCATTGATTGGTTTGCGCAAATTTGCTGCGTTTATAAACCATGAGAATTAATTTATGCCATTTTTACTATTTTTTTTTAACAGTAGTAATGGCAGCGGTTTTTGTTTTTTTTTATCGGGACTACGATATTGCAGCGGACAAGTTGGACATTTTTGACACTTTTTTGGGACCAATAACATTTATACAGCGATCAGAAATTTAAATAGCTACTGATTACTGTGTAAATGTAATTGGCAGTGAAGGGGTTAACCTGCGGGGGGGGGGGCGATCTAGGACTTAACTATGTTCCCTAGGCATGTTCTAACTGAGGGGGCTGGGCTGCCAGGGGCAGGGATCAGTAGATCTTTTGCATGCCACCTTCCAGAGCGGGAAACCGCCGTGTTTACATCAGCGGTTCCCCGTTTCTCTTCTCTGCCAAGCAATCGCGAGTAGCCGGTGGACATCCTGCTGCAGAGTGTGGTGGGTACCAGAGCACGCCCCCGCCCACTAGCCACGCATGAGCGAGCTGCTGTTTATAGATGGCGATTTGCGGGATCAGGTTACTCTGCAGCAATAAATATACGCGAGCCGGTCCAGAATTGGTTAAGCTGAGAGTAGTTGACATGCGGTGCTTCCAAGGGACAGCTGTGGGACACAGAGTAGGCTTTGAAAATTGTTTTGCTTTCAGTAGTTCATTCCTCCTTACCTGGGTCATGTGAGTCACCAGGTGTTTGTTGGCAAGTGACCGTGCTTAGCAGGATTGTTGCATAGGGGTTTGGTAAGCTCAGTTAAAGGGTCTTCCTTCTGGGGTAAAATACTAAATCCACGTACTCCCTTTTTGTGGCTTGCAACATCTTCAAAAAAGAGGAGTGGGTGATAACTTTACAGGGAAGGGCACACCTATGTCATCAGTAGCTCCTGAGCAGCCTAGTTGAAACCCTAGTGTTCTATCCTGAGAGACCAGAGGCTTCTGGGCAATATGAGCTGCTGCGCCTGTCTGGTATTGTGTTTATGCTTAACGCTGCTTCAGGCTTTATCACCAGGGATGAAGTGTCCTCAGAGCACATGATTGCCTCCATCCCGCAGGATGGCAAGAAGCGTGACAGATCCCCCTCCTAATTTGGAGCAGGAATGGGTTGAGGAAGGGGAAGAGCTAGATGCTAAGGACTTAAGAGAAGGCTTGCTTCTGAGGAATCTGGGCCAGAATATGTCCAGTTGGTATCTGCCTCTCAGTCGCTGAGGCTTTTGATCCAGACTCTTATCAAGATGGTTTGTTCTGCCTTTAAGTTACCTCTTGCAGAGCTTTCTGAGCCTCCCTTGTTCTCTTTGGGGTCCCTGAAGCCTTCTCACGCTGCACAGGTTTCCCCCTACAGGCGGTGTATGCTGATTGGGAACATCCTGACAGGATTTTTGTTCCTCCTAAGAGGTTTTTTTTTTTTTTTTATGTCCCATGCAGGAAAAGTTTAAGAAATGGAGCATGCCAGCTATAGATGTGGCAGTCTCTTCCTTAAACAAGAACTTAACTTGTGTAGTGGATAACACACAGGGCTTGAAAGACTGTTGTCAAGAAACTGGAGTCATTAAAGGCTTCCTTTTCTTTGGCCAGTTCAGGTATTCAGCCAGCTGTCGCAGCAATTGGAATCTGCCAGTTCTTAAAGGATCAGGTGGCCTGATCAGGACTGACCTTGCTGAAAATAGGACCGATATTTCTTGAGCGCTGTATTTTGCTGTAGATGCCTTAAAGGATTATATAGAGCAGGTTTCTCGTTTACCTCAACTGTCTGTACACAGGTGCAGACTTGTGTGGCTTAAGAACTGGTCAAAATAGTCTGTATGCAGTGGTATAGAATATACATTTAGATGTGGTCTGTGGCGAGAGGAGTACCACAACTCTCGACACCTCCAAAAGTCCCAAATGGTAAAAACCGAATCAACAGTCCTGGCCCAATGTAGGAGTCGCATTAGCAGCTAAAGCATAAATAGGAAGCTGCAAAAACACCCTTAAGCCTCGTACACATGGTGCAACGGTTGTACGACTGAATGGCTCAAATCGTATGTTGGCTGTTGTATCTAGCATACTGACGTGCACTTGTACGACCAAGCTGAACGTAGTGATGTGTTATGAACGTATAAAGAGAAAGTTCAGCTGCATGTAATTTGTGTCTGGCCGTTCCTGACTTCTCAGCATGCGTGGTTTGCACAATACAACTTGTTGGACCAACTTCTCTGTACACACGATACAACGGTCGCAAAACTGCTTGTTGGTACTACCTAAATTTTTCTAGTCCGCTCATACAACTTCTGTTGTATGACCGTCGTACGTCGGCTGTTCTAATCGTGTGTACTAACGGTCAATTTAGCATACAATGGTTGTTCGTACGACCTGTTGTATACGTTTGTCGACCCGTGTGTACGAGGCATTAGGGTCTAGCAAATCTCCTTAGCAGATGGTGATTTCAAAAAGGGCATGTGTAAATAAAACTCCTCCAGCTTAGCTCTGTCTCTTCAGGAACGCTATTATTTTGCCACCAGAAAACCAGCAGTATTGGAACCTCTGCAGCATATACTGTGGGAAGGAAATAAATACTCCTAGTGAAATCAATGACAGATTGCACAAACACACAGCCACAGATTGTAGAAGGAAGTCTCAGCACCGACTATCCAGTGAATTAAGGAAAGGGCACACAACACCTTGGTGTCTAGAAAGTCTCCTTACCAGAGATGTAAAAACATAAGCAAGTGTAGCTCCTTTGGTCAGGTACAGGGCTTCCTGTCCCAGCAGTCAAGGGCATAGATACGAGTCACAGATGGGGGTCAGATGGAGTATCTCCCTCATTGAGTATCACTACACACCCAGGGGAATAAATGATAACATCCCATAGTGAAGCCTGTTTAAACTTAAATACATTTTATTTTAAAAGTTCTACTTACAAGAAGTTAAAAAAGGTACAGCATATATAAAACTAAATCTGCAGTTTAAGAGCGTGCATCTGTGCGTCCCAACTGATGCGTTTCAGCCAATGGGCTATCTTCAGAGGCGTGGCTAGCGCATGACAACATGCTATAAAATACACTTAAAACTGGAAATAACCCACCTGGAGCGCATGGCATCACAGCCACTGCGCCCCAAAAGCCGGAAGTGTAACACCAACTGCAGAGAGCTCCCCTTCACATATCGCTATCCCTGAAACCTGGCATAATAAGGCAGCAGAGCTCTAAAGGGCAGCGACAGAGGGGCCAAAGGGGAAACAACTTGAATGTCATGTCCTTCAGCTCAAAGAGAAAAATATATAAAAACATAAACAGAGCACACAGCGTCACCGCCATAGCTTCATATACATAGAGAGCCGGGAGCATATACCCAAGCAATCCTCTCTATGAAAGTATATAAAAATACATTGTCATTAATAAAAGGTGTAAAACCACTGGACATCACAGTCAATATAATGCATAAGAACATAAAGAATATATCTGATCCAGATATATAGTTGTACATCAAAAATATTAAGGTGCTGGAGGAGTATTAATACCAAGTATCTGGAATACAGAAGGTAAAGTGCAAAGGTATCTACTCAGTAAGTGATCATAACAGAAGCCCCAAATCTGGACTGGGACAATTCATCCATTGTTGATGAAACAATTTATGTCCCATTCCACATCCAGCCCAAAAGGAGCATAAATTTTAAATAATTTTACATATCCACCGGGTCTCAATTCGTGATATTTCCCTCCGCACAAAGCTCCCCCTCCAATGTGGGGTGAACTGGTCAATGGTCACGAATGTAGTCCCGGTAGGGTTCCGATTTTAACGCTCCAAATAATGACAGGAAACTGAATGTTTGGGGAACTCTTTTCTAATGTTCGCCACATGTTTGTTAAGCCTCATGTTTCAGGCCCTAACAGTATGACCAATATACTGTAGGCCACATGAGCAAATGAGCATGTAGACCACATTTTTGGAAGTGCAAGTGGTGAAGGTTTCGATGTCGTACCTCCTCTTGGTCATAGCTGAGCTGAAGTGACACAGCTTCCTGTCACAAAATTGGTTAAGTTGACAAATCCCACACTTTCTGCAGGAGTAATATCCGTTAAGCTTTTGAAAAAAGGGCACTCTATGTGGTGCATCTAGAATGTTCTGGGCCACCTGTAATTTCAAAGAGGGAACCCCTCTGAAAATGACCGGAGGACTGTCTGTAAGTACTGTCGTTTTTAAAACTGTCGTTTTTAAGAACGTTCCAATGTTTAGCCATAATCTTTTTGATTTGGTAGTGTTGTTGAGAGAAGGTAGTGAGGAATGAGAACCTAAAGTCCTTCTTTTCGACATTGGCGGGTTCCTGTCTTTTAATCAACATGGCACCTCTGTCCATATTTCCTGCCTCAATTATAACTCTATCTAATTCCTCTTCTACATAACCTTTATCCAAAAAGTGATTTTTGAGCATCTCAGCTTGTTTGAAAAAATCTTCACCATGGGTGCAATTCTGCTGCAAACTAATAAATTGCCCCTTAGGGACAGCCCTAAGCCAACTGGGGTGGTGAGAGCTACCCTGTCCTATATACCCATTACAATCAGTGGTCTTAAAGAAAGTTGTAGTGACCAGGGCGCCATACTTTACCTCTATGTTGATGCCCAAAAAAATGGATATTGGTACTGCTGGCCTCATATTGTAAGACGATTCTTAAAGAATTGTTATTGAGGTCAGACAAAAAGTTCTCCAAGGAGCACATGTCACCATCCCACAGGAGGAGGACGTCATCAATATACCTACCCCAGATCACCACCTCTGGTCTCTGGTTAGCATAGATGACGTCCTCCTCCCATTTGGCCATAAAAAGATTCGCCATGCTAGGAGCAAATTTGGCGCCCATCACGACATCCCTATTTTGCAAATAGAAGGTGCCGCTAAACCAAAAATAATTGTACGCCATGGTGAATCTTAGAAGGTCCAAAGCAAATTTGGGATTAGACAAGGCTGGCATCTCTCCTTAAGAACATATCAACTGCATCAAAGCTGTCCTGATGAGAAATGATCGTGTAGAGGGAGGCCACATCCGCTGTGACTAGGATGTAGCTCTCCCTCCACTCAATCTCCCCAAGAGTTCTGATCACCTGGGCGGAATCCTTAATGTAGGATTGGGTCTGAGACACCAACGGCTGAAGGAAATTATTAACTTATTTCCTGATTCGAGTGGTGACCGAATCCAGACCGCTGATTATAGGCCTGCCGGGAGGGTTAACCTGGTCCTTGTGGACTTTAGGAAAGTAATACATAATTGAAACCCTAGGTGCCACGGGAACCAGAAAAGCATTCTCTTATCTAACAGGCCCTCAGAAAAGCCAGTGTCAATAAACCTAGTGAGTTCCTTTTTATATTTGGAGGTGGCATCATGGGCTAGTGGGACAAAGGTGCCTGTATCCGACAACAGCCTATTCATCTCACCCACATATGCCGATTTATCCAACACCGCGATCCTTAGTCAGCCGGGCATACTATGATATCCTCTCTACTCTTTAAGGAATCAAGACCCATTCTAAACTTCTGATTATTCATATTTCTATGAATTTTAAGTTTTTCCAGAACTTTAATGACCAGATCCCTAAACACCGCAATGGAGGGAGGGATATTCCCAGGAGGGTTGAAAAGTGAGGCATTGGCCAAACCTGTATTCCTAATCCCACCTACTCCATTATCCCTACTTCTGGGGGGCTTTGACAGGAGATATGTCTGGATGTTAATCTTCCTGACATATTTCTGTACGTCAATGAAGGCCGTAAATTTATTAAGGGGTTTATCTGGAGCAAACTTGAGCCCATGATTAAGCACAAAATGTTCTGGTTCAGAAAGCTCACTTTTACTAAGATTAAAGATTCTACTATCCTTTAAACTTCTCTTTCTTTCTGAGCCTCCTCCCCCCTCTGGTCTTTCTTTTTGTTCTCCACCCCGTTTGTTTTTTTAGGGGGCCCTTGGGAAAAAACGAGGTTGGAGGGGTCCATTATTAACATACTGGGGTCTTCTGGGGTCATGATAACCTGGGCTCTCCCAATGAGAGGAAGCACCCCTATTCAAGTTATTTCCAGGGGAGAGATGGGAAGGATGTTGAGTAATGTAGCGATGATCATACTCATAATCAACATCATGCCTCTCCAATGGCTCATAATGATTATAAACAGGTACATAATTTTCCCAATACGGGGGGGGGGGGGAGTGTTTGATAGTTGTTATAGACCTTATCTCGAAAGTGGCCCTTTGGGGGACCAATTTTCATTTTAGGACAAGGGCGTTGAGGTCCCCCCCTTTTTTCCACCCACTGGTGGATGTATTGTGATTGGCGGACACTGTGACACTGGGCTTTGCTGCTAAAGCCCCCTGTGGGGAATTCTGGGTGACTCCACCACTGGCCGCCTCAGCCCTCTTAATCTGCCATTTGAAGACTCTATTGGTCTTAAAGTCTTCCTAGTCTCTCATATATTTTTTCTTCTTTTTGGATCTCTGGTCCTGTTCCTCTATCTAAGGCATTTTTCAAAGTATCAGATTTAAGTTTATACTCCTCCAGATTTTTAAAGTCCGATAACTTCTCTTTAATACCCAAGATATCCTTATCCAACTTTTCTAATTTCTTTTTCTTTCTGTCCACTAGGATACTAATCCAATTCAAACCTATATCATTGAAATATTCAAAGTGGATGTAAACCCACCACCCACACAGTATTAATGTATATATACATGCAAACCTCCTGCATCTATCCCTACCTTTCAAATGTCCTTCCTGTAAGCACTAGCAGCTCTGTAAAACTCTGAAATCAGAAGGTGTCTGTCTTTGCTGGAGTTTGGTGGGTGGAGTTGTGATGTCACAAGCCTCCCCACCCACCTCTATACTGAGACATTGAGGAGGGAGGGAAACTTTCTCTGCTGTGTGAAGGAGATAAGCAAATTGCTTGTCACTCACAGAGCAAGGGGCGGATTGACTGTGTATTTCCTTGTTAGTCTGACTTTCTCTTCCTGAAAAAAAGATAAGCTCATTACTCACAGTTGGATTAACTCTTTGTGGCAAGACTGGGCACAGATGATATGACATGCTATACTCTACCAGGCAGAATTATTAATTACATTTTTTTTTGGGGTTTACATCCACTTTAAACCAGCCAAAAAGGTCCTGGTCATCTTCCAGAAGGAACATTCAAACCTCAGGCTCCAAGGGACTATTTTATCCTTAAGACACTGTTCCAAAAAGGCAATGTCCCAATTGCTATGTATTTCCACAGTCATGAGATTTTTCAGCCTTGTATAGAGGCCCCCCTTGTCAAGGCTCTGTTGGGTCTCAGTATGACTGAAGACACCATCAAAGTCGCAAGCATGGGAGCTCCTATTATCAAAAATATCCATGACAGACGCTGTGTGCTCTGTTTATATTTTTATATATTTTTCTCTGTGAGCTGAAGGACATGACATTCAAGTTGTTTCCCCTTTGGCCCCTCTGTCGCTGTCCTTGGAATTCCGCTGCTTTATTGTGCCGGGTTCTGGGGATAGCGATATGTGAAGCTATTGTTGTGAAGCTCTCTGCAGTAGGAGCTCCACTTCCAGCTTTTGGGACGCAGTGGCCGTGACCCCATGCACTCCAGGTGGGTTATTTCCGATTTTGAGTGTATTTTATAGCGTGTTGTTGTGTGCTAGCTACGCCTCTGAAGATAGCCCATTGGCTGAAACGCGTCAGTTGATGCTAAGATGCACAGATGCACGCTCTAAAACCAGGGATTTCGTTTTATATATACTGTACCTTTTTAACTTCTTGTAAGTAGAACTTTTAAAATAAAATTTATTCACGTTTAAGCAGGCTTCCCTATGGGATGTTATCATTTATTCCCCTGGGTGTGTTGTGATACTAAATGAGGGAGACACTCCATCTGGCCCCATCTGTGACTCGTATCTATGCCCTTGACTGCTGGGAGCGGAAGCTCTGTACCTGACCAAAGGAGCTACACTCACTTATGTTTTTACATCTCTGGAAAGAGACTTGCTAGACACCGAGGTGTTGTGTGCCCTTTCCTTAATTCACTGGCTAGTTGGTGCTGGGACTTCCTTCTACAACCTGTTGCTGTGTGTTTGTGCGATATGTCACGGATTTCCTTCCCAAGGTATGATATGCTGGAGAGGTTCCACTGCTGCTGGTTTCTGGTGGCGAAATAATAGTGTTCCTGAAGAGACGGAGCTAAGCTGGACGAGTTTTATTTACACATGCCCTTTTGAAATTACCATCTGGTAAGGAGACTTGTTAGACTCTAGGGGTGTGTTTTTGCTGCTTCTTATTTATGCTTTAGTTGCTCTTGTGACTCCTGAATTCTGCCAGCCTATGGACTGTTGATTCAGTTTTTACCATTTGGGACTTTTGGAGAGGTGTGTTGAGAGTTGTGGACCTTCTCTCGATACAGACCACATCTAAATGTATATTGTTTAGAGCTGCATATGGACTGTTTTTCAAGTATTTGTTGATCAAAGCAATTTATGATAGCTGCTCTGTTTCTAGTAACAATTTATGGTCTTAGCACAGATTTTTCACCCTATACTTTAAGAACTGGTCAGCCCAGCTTCCCTGTAAGAAGTTATTGGCAGGGTTCCCCTTCCATGGGGAACGTTTGTTTGGTGATGATCTGGACAAATACATCCAAAAGATTTCTGGAGGAAAGAGTTCTTAACTTCCTGTAAAGAGAAGGGCTAGGCATCCCTCGTTTAAAACCTCAGGGACTTCCTCAGGTATTTCAACGCTAAGGCAGTTCCGCTGCCAACAGGGCGCTAGAGCCAGAAAAACCCCGGGACCAGAACTCTTCTAAACCTGGCACCAAGCCCTCTATTTTGAGGGGACACCCCCACTCTATAGAGTGGGGGGAATTTGCGGACATTTGGAGAACAGTGGTGCAGGACGATTGGGTCACCTCAACAGTGTCCCATGGTTACAAGCTGGAATCTCGGAGGTTTCCAGCACCCAACATTCCTGCGGATCCTCCAAAAAGAAACGTATTGTTTCAAGCACTAGAACAGTTAGTGCATCATAGTGTGATCATACAGGTTCCTGTGTCCGAAAGGGGCACAGGGTTTTATTTGAACCTGTTCACGGTTCTTAAACCAAATGGGGACATAAGGCCAATCTTTGACCTAAGATCCCTGAACCAACATCTGTTAATCCAATCCTTCCGGACGGAGTCCGTCCGCTCAGCAGTAGCCTCACTCCAGATGGGAGACTTCTTAGCCTTCATCGATAGCAAGGACGTGTATTTACATGTACCTATCTTTCAACCTCATCAGAGGTTCCTGCGATTTGTAGTAGGGGAACATCAGTTCCAGTTTGTGGCACTGCCCTTCAGGCTGGCAACAGCACCCCGGGTGTTTACAAAGATCCTAGCACCAGTACTGGGTCTTTTAAGGGCCCAGGGGATCTTGGTGATCAGATACTTGGACGACCTCCTGCTCAGAGATCACTCACTACAGGCCCTGGAACACAGTGTAGCCTGCACAGTGCGGTATTTCGAATATCTGGGCTGGATCATAAATACTGAAAAGTCAGTCTTGAGACCAACTCAGAGTCTCAAGTATCTAGGTCTGATCCTGGATACGGTCCAGACAAAGGCATTTCTGCCACCCGTAAAGATCTGTGCCCTGAAGGATCAGGTGCGTCAGTAAGGTGCATCGGGCAACCCTCCATTCGGCTCTTTATGAGTCTTCTGGGAAGGATGGTGTCATCCTCCTAGGCAGTTCCCTATGCTCAATTCCATTCCAGGCCTATGCAACAAAACATCTCCCCGGGCAAATAGCAGAAATCGAGAGAAATATAGTACTCCAGTTATATTTGAACGCCCGTTTTGATTGGGACGTGTACATATATTTTTTCAACACATCATCTTCAACTATCAGCACATTCACGTTCTGCTGGATTTATAAGTGATTGATGTATTAGCTATATATTAACCCGCACTCTCTTTTTTTGATCAGTTTGATATGTGTATGTCTCTTTTATCCACTGCTAAGATTTTACAAGTATTTTTCCTATAAGATATTAATGTTGAGCCCTTCCTACTAAATAATAATTCTTAGTCCATTTGAGGACATATACAGTCAGCTATAGTACTGTTCCTTATAGTTGGTTTACTGATTTTTTACGGACATTCTGGGACATAGCATTTTATATGAATTTATATCTTTCCCTCAATTCAAACTATCATATACAACACTACCTCATTGTCTTCTCTAGTCCTATACATTTTATTATTGTTTAACAATTTTTATATATTGATTTACTATTACGGATTTTTACGGACTTTTACGGATTTTTACGGACAGTATTTATTATGATGTATTAATCACATACTTTTGAGTAGCATTGAATATCATACTAATTCTTATTGAGTAGCATTGAATATCCTACTAATACCCTATCATTATATTAATGTTTTAAATAATTTATTTACTATTACGGATTTTTACGGACTCTTACGGACTTTTACGGGCATTATCCTTTATGAAATATTAATTACATACCTTTGATTGTCATTTAATAGTTTATTTATTCTGAACTGCTACCTCATATTTATTGACAGACAGCGCCATTCCTACACGATTTTAACTACTGGTTCAACTTGATGCCCGCTCGGCTGTTTGTTTCTATGTTTGTATGTCTTTTATAACTAATAAAAATATCTTAAAAAAAAAAAAGACCAGGTGAAGATGGAAGCCCTGTCAGCAGTGGCAGTGTGCTTCTGGAGGGCTTTGTTTTAAGGTAAGTCTTTCATAATATACTAGTAGGAGATGCATACTAGCACATTATGCTGTTATCTTCATTCATTATTGTCACATAAGTGGGTGTGCTCCGGCAGAGTGCCCTGAGCCCAATCTTTTCTGAAGCCTACTATTGCCTCTGGCTCTAATCACCTTCTTCGGCTGCAGTGATTACTGCATACAACTCAGCTTCTTGTGCTAACAGTTTGGGGTGTCAATGCTGCTTAATGTAAAATAGTGTCTGTAGTGGTTACATCAAACCCTGTGTGTGGCTGACCATCATCAGTGTAAAATCAAGAACCATCTACAAATAGGTGTATCACAATCTGATAAAGGTCCACAATCTCACCCCTGTCCTGGCCCAACCTAGCCACTTCTGTCTACAACAGTTCACTGTCATCCTGCCTAGACACACTCGCCCCCCACTGCACACAGAATCAGGCCCACCTGCCCCCTGTACCCTGTTCCCTCGCAAATTCTATGGTCACCCTTTGGATCTTACACTCTCTAACTCACATCTTCAATCTCTAGTTTCCCTTTAGTGTTCAGCCTGGCCACTGCGACAACAAGGGGCCCCAGATCCCAGCCCACCCTATGTGAATGAGTATCCTACCCATTCACAAAAAAGTGAATAAAGACACAAAACAAGTTTTTAACAGTTACTTTATTAAAAAATAAAAAAACAATGTCCCCCAGATGTAGATCCAGATACAAATAGAAAAACAAAACTTCCGGCCTCGTTGAACGCTTCTGCCAACTGCCTGCTTCACTCTGACATTTCGTAAATAGCTAAGGGGTGGAGTCACCCAATGATGACCAAGTGACCCCTCCCATTAGCTATTTAAAAATTGTCAGACAGCGGAGCAGGTAGTCGGTAGGAGTTTTTAATTTTCTTTTTTCGGGTCCGGCATTGCGGAGTGCGTCGTGATTGACGATGGATCTACATTGGGGGACATTGTTTTTTATTTTTTTAAAAAAGGAATTGTCAAAAACTTGGGTTGTGTCTTTATTCACTTTTTGGTGAATGGGTAGGAGTATTATGTACTCCATACTCATTCACATGGGGGGTATGGCTTTTGGGGGGACCCTATGTTTTTGTTTTACATTTTGGCATGGTGTTCTCCTTAAAATCCATACCAGACCCGAATGGCTGTTTCTTTTTTTCAGAATTTTCTATTGCCGGCATTGTTCTGCTTACATTTCAGCTCTCAGTAGGGAAGCCCGCTGACAGCTGACGAGTCATCGGTTGTTAACCACTTGCCGACCGCAGTCTGCTCATACGACGGTGGCTCACAGTGTCCGGGGTGGCCAGGGAGTGGGTGCGGCAGACTCAATCGCCGCCGGCTTCCCACGATGCCCCCCCGCAGTGAAAGAACGGAGGTCCGTCTATGTGACCACAGATCTCCGTTCTGTTAGAAGGGGAAGGGCAATGATCACAGGCTTCCTGTATATGGAAGCCGTGATCATCCCCTTTCCCCAGCCTGGGCAGCCCACATACAGTTAGAACACGCCCAAGTAACACAGTTAACCCTTAGAGCGCCCCCTGCAGGTTAACCCCTTCACTGCCAATGGCATTTACACAGTAATCAGTGCATTTTTATAGCACTGATCGCTGCATAAATGCCAATGGTCCGAAAAAAGTGTCAAAATGGTCCGACATGTCCGCTGCAATATCGCAAAAAACCCCAGAAATTAATTCTCATCGTCCGTAAACGTGGCAACTTTTGCGCAAACCAATCAATAAATGCCGATTGTGATTTTTTTTTTAACCAAAAATATGAGGAAGAATATAAATCGGCCAAAACCGATGGAAAAAAATGTTTTTTTATATATTTTTTTTGGATTTGTATTTTAGCAAAAAGTAAGAAATATGTTTTCTTGCAAAATTGTCGCTCTTCTTTTGTTTATAGCGGCGATCAGAAATGACGCAGAGGTGATCAAATACCGCCAAAAGAAAGCTCTATTTCTGTGAAAAAAAAGGACGCAGATTTTGTTTGGGTACAACGTCGCACGACCGCGCAATTGTCAGTTAAAGCGAAAAAGTGCTCTGGTCCTAAAGTGTAAAATCCTTCCGGGGCTGAAGTGGTTAAGGAAGCGACGGCTGGCTTTGCGGCCCAATCCTTAACAACTAGCTATTCTTCACACAGAATTGGAATCGGTTGATCATTTTTCGACCGATTCGAATCGTACTGAAAATTTGGAATTTGTTAGAAAACTAATAAGCGAAACGAAGTTAAACGAATTTCAACTAAATTTGTTACTTTTTCATTCAGGGATTCAGATATATCCGAATCTCCAAATAACCAAACATTTGTCTGAATTTACATTGGAACCAAAACGAATTGCACATTGCTTTTTGATTGTATCCTAAAATGCTGAAAAAATGTGTAAGCTGAAAAGCATTAATACATCAGAGACTGATGGATCTTTTGCCACTAGCAACAAATCATCTAGCTCTGCCAATTATTATCCATAAAAAAGTAAGAGCGATAGAGACATGCAGTGAAGTATCAAGCATACAGGTAAGTTGCAATGAGCAATGTTTTGCAAAGGCATACATTTATAAAGTTAATGTGCTAATCTTTGGTCATGATTTTTTTCAATTTCCCTATGATGCAAATTAAGATCTGTTATACATGCATACTCCACTGGGTTTATCCCTCCTTTTTGGAATCAGGAGCTCACTTGTGTTCATCCCCTCAATTTTCGGACATAATCCTTCCAGCCATGGAAGGATTACGTTTCATTACAGATTATTGAAGATATTGGGTAATGTGTAAATTGTGATTGGTTATACCAATTAGGAGAGGTTCTCATACTTCATCCCAATTTTCATTTTTATTTTTTCCATACTTTATATATTTTTTTTCAGCACTGAAGGATCTTTACCTTATTGCCATTCATAAACGCCACCGGGATATATTTATCCCTTTATGGACAATTCCTAATTAGAATCTTAAAAAAGAACTTGGTTTGGTAAAAGTCTATTTCCACATCCAGCATAACCTAATTTATTTAGCCAATTGAGGGGTTTGGATTCAACCATTCTATCCATTGCCCTGTAGGGTATATCATATAGGAGGTTTCCACCAGAGAGTGATATAGCTAGAGAGCCCCCTGATTTTGGTATTCTCAAATGAGTATGTTGGTAATGTGAAATTGACCGTTTTATTTAGATTACATGCAGCATACAGTTGTGCTCATAAGTTTACATACCCTGGCAGAATTTATAATTTCTTGGCCATTTTTCAGAGAATATGAATGATAACACAAAAACTTTTCTTTCACTCATGGTTAGTGTTTGGCTGAAGCCATTTATTATCAGTCAACTGTGTTTACGCTTTTTAAATCATAATGACAACAGAAACTACCCAAATGACCTTGATCAAAAGTTTACATATCCGATTTCTTAATACCGTGTATTGCCCCCTTTAACATCAATGACAGCTTGAAGTCTTTTTGTGGTATTTGTGGATGAGGCTCTTTATCTTCTCAGATGGTAAGGTTGCCCATTCCTCTTGGTAAAAAGCCTCAAGTACCTGGAAATTCTTGGGCTGTCTTGCATGAACTACACGTTTGAGATCTCCCCAGAGTGGCTCAATGATATTGAGGTCAGGAGACTGAGATGGCCACTCCAGAACCTTCAATTTATTCTGCTGTAGCCAATGACAGGTCCACTTGGCCTTGTGTTTTGGGTCATTGTCATGTTGGAATGCCCGAGTACGTTCCATGCGCAGCTTCCTGGCTGATGAATGCAAATGTTCCTCCAGTATTTTTTGTTAACTGCATTCAACTTGCCATCAATTTTGACCAAATTACATGTGCCTTTGTAGCTCACACATCCCCAAAACATCAGCAATCCATCTCTGTGTTTCACAGGCCTTGTTGACTCCTCTCCAAATGTAACGTTTATGGTTGTGGCCAAAAAGCTAAATTTTGGTCTCATCACTCCAAATGACTGTGCCAGAAGGGTTGACGCTTGTCTCTGTGCTGTTTGACGTACTGTAAGTGGGATAACTTTGTGGCATTTGCATAATAATGGCTTTCTTCTGGCGACTTGACCACGCAGCACATCTTTCTTTAAGTGTCTCCTTATTGTGCATCTTGAAACAGCCAAACCACATGTTTTCAGAAAGTCCTGTATTTCGCTTGAAGTTATTTGTCGTTTTTTCTTTGCATCCCGAACAATTTTGCTGACAGTTGTGGCTAAATTGTTAGTTGGTCTACCTGACTGTTGTTTGGTTTCAATAGAACCCCTCATTTTCCACTTCTTGATTAGAGTTTGAACACTGCTGATTGGCATTCTCAATTCCTTGTATATCTTTTTATATTCCTTTCCTGTTTTATACAGTTCAACTACCTTTTCCCACAGATCCTTTGACAATTCTTTTGTTTTCCCCCGTGACTCAGAATCCAGAAACGTCAGTGCAGCACTAGGTGAAAAATGCAAGGGTGTGTCGGGAGTCCAGAAACTCATTGACCTTTTATACACACACTCTAATTACAAGCAAACAGATCACAGGTGAGGACGGTTACCTTTAATAGCCATTCAAACTCCTTTGTGTCACCTTGTGTGCATGTTATCAGGCCAAAATCAACAGGGTATGTAAACTTTTGATCAGGGCCATTTGGGTAGTTTCTGTTGTCATTATGATGTAAAAAGAGTTAACACAGTTGATTGATAATAAATGGTTTCAGCCACACACTAACCATGAGTGAAAGAAATGTTTTTGTGTTATCATTCATATTCTCTGAAAAATAGCCAAGAAATCATAAATTCTACCAGGGTATGTAAACTTATGAGCACAACTGTATATAGAACACTTGCAAATGTCAGTATTAGTTTTAATATTTTGATGTACTTTTTATAACTGTAGTTTATAAACTATTAAATACTATGAATTGACAATGAACATTGCAATTCTTAAAAAATAAATGTTATATTTGTAAAAAAATACTATGAATTGGTGTGGTCAGCATGTGCAGATCTGCATTTCTAGAGGCAGATGCAATAGCATTCATTTGTCCCCTCCTCCATATTGGAGGAGTCTAACGAATGGCAAGTGTCCTATCCACATAAATGTAAATCGGAAATTGCGGTAAGTCACTTCTTGAAGATGCTATTAAGGCAAAATGTACGATGGAGAGAGGGGGAGCAGTCGCGTCCGGTTCCTGTGAGATACCCAATAGGCTTACCACTAGAGTTGGGTGGACACCTGGATGTTCGGGTTCGGCCCCGAACTTGACCCCGAACCCCATTGAAGTCAATGGTGACCCGAACTTTTGGGCACAAAAATGGCTCTAAAAAAGTCCTGGAAAGGGCTAGAGGGCTGCAAAAGCAAGCAAAATGGGGGTAAGCGTAGGACAAGTGCCCTGCAAACAAATATGGATAGGGAAATAACTTAAAATCACATAAAAAAAATAAAAAATGGAGGAGGTGGATGTGGAAAAGGAGGTTGAGGAGGCGGTGACCGTAGCGGTGTAGGTGGTGGAAGTGGCGGCGGAGGAGGAGGTAGCCAACACTGTTTTTTGTTTGTTTATGTTTTTTTCTAATTGGGGTAGCCCCCAAAATATTGGAACGTATTTAAAAAAAAAAAGGATACGTTTACTTAAGTATACCAATGGCTGTGTGAGGCCGGTATAAATAGCTATTCTGCACAAGGTACAGACAAGTCTTGTGGGATCCATGCCTGGTTCATTTTAATAAAGGTTAGCTTGTCCACGTTGGCTGCGGACAGGTGGCTGCGCTTGTCTGTGATAATGCCCCCTGCCGTGCTAAACACACCTTCAGACAATACACTGGCTGCATGGCAGGCCCGCACCTCCAAGGCATAAAGGGCAAGCTCAGGCCATGTGCCCAATTTGGAGACCCAGAAGTTGAATGGGGCAGACCCATCAGTCAGTACGTGTAGGCGTGTGCACACATACTGTTCCACCATGTTGCTGAAATGCTGCCTCCTGCTAAGACGTTGCCTATCAGCTGGTGGTGCTTTTGTTGTGGCGTGCTGCTGACAAAGCTTTTCCACATTTCGGCCATGCTAACCCTGCCTTCTGAGGTGTTGGCGGTGCCACAGCTGCATTGGCGACCTCTTCCTCCTCCTCCTCTGCCTTCGCCTTGTGCTTCCACTGAGCCCCCAAATAAGGGACATGGTCGAGGTGCTGTTGGTGTTAGTGAAGCTCCTGTTGCAAGGAGAGGACGTGGTCGATCTATGCCAGCTACACGCACAAGTGAAACACCTTCCTCAGGTGCGAGTAGCCAACAGAACCTTTAACGTTATATGGTAGGCCCGAATGCTGCTCAACGAATGGTGAGGTCAGAACAAGTACAGGCGATAGTAGATTGGGTGGCAGACAATGCCTCCAGTTCCTTCACATAGTCTCCCACCCGGTCCCTTGCTAAAAGCTCAGAGTTGGCACCTGAACCCCATGGCCATCTGTCTTTCACCTCAGCCCCTTGTAAATTAGCCAAGCAGTCTGAGCCCCAAGTCATGCAGCAGTCTCTTATGCTTTTTGATGACTCTGCTGGTGTGCATTCCGTGGGCCATCCACATAGCCCTGCCCCGAAGTGGAAGACATTGAGTGCACCGATGCCCAACCACTTCTGTTTCAGGATGAGGACATGGAAACACCACCGCAGCACATCTCTGGTGATGACAAAACTGCTGCGGCTTTCTACAGTGTGCAGACTGACAAGGTACAGACAAGTCTTGTGGGATCCATGCCTGGTTCACTTTAATAAAGGTTAGCTTGTCCATGTCGGCTGCGGACAGGCGGCTGTGCTAGATTTTATAATGCTAATCTGTCCCTCACACCAGCAGCAGGATCCTCTCCCTACACTAGTATGAGATGATTTTATAACAGTAATCTGTCCCTCACACCATTTTGGCAAAGATTCAGAGAATTGAGGTACCCCCAGGTACACTTCTGGCAATATCGATGTTGAATCCTTATATACTTCAATCCCACATGCATGGGGATTAATGGCAGTTGCACACTTCCTGGACAAGAATTTCCCCGGATGGGACCACAGCATGAATTCATCCTGGACATCTTAAACTTTGCATTAAACAATAACTGTTTCCAGTTCCTGGGAAACTACTATAGACAGACACAAGGCACATCGATGGGGGCCCCCTGGGCACCTGCCTACGCATGCCTCCACCTGGGGTTCTGGGAGGAGGAACTTGTCTATTGTTCAGAACTGTACCTTGGCCACGTGAAATTATGGCTAAGGTACATAGATGACATCTTGATACTATGGGAGGGCCCCCCTGAATCATTGGAAACGTTTCTGGAAGAACTCAATAACAACGCACGCAATATACGCTTAACATTCAACTATGATGTCGCACAGATCTCTTTCCTTGACCTCCAAATCCGCATAGAAGGGAAGTCGTTGACAACTAAAACCTTCCGGAAGGCTACTGCCGCGAATACGCTATTGGAAGCCATGAGCCATCATCCCCAGTCCCTGATTCGGGGGATACCTACGGGACAATTTTTGCGTATTCGCCGGAACTGCACATCAGATTCGAAATTCAGAGAGGAATC
Source organism: Glandirana rugosa (assembly GCA_018402905.1). Taxonomy (NCBI): domain Eukaryota; kingdom Metazoa; phylum Chordata; class Amphibia; order Anura; family Ranidae; genus Glandirana; species Glandirana rugosa. Next base: position 1,343,687 of record BLSH010160710.1, on the reverse strand, counting down.
TGTACAGCTCTATAGACAATTTAGGGAGAGAGGCTATCCCCATAGGAGTTTAAAAAGAGCTAGGAAACGTGCACTCCAAACTAAAAGGTCTGATTTGCTGGTACCCAAGGGTGAACGGAAGGTGAAAGATATAAGCCAAGACCCCGTAAAGATCATTACTACATTCGGGACCCAGTGGGAAGAGGTGAGAAATATACTGTCAAAACACTGGCATGTCCTGACCAGAACACCACAAATGGCATCCATAGTGGGTTCTAAACCCTCATTGGTAGCCCAGAGAATGAGAAATCTGATGGATGAGCTGGTACGGTCTGAATACACCAAGTCTACTCCACGGAACTGGCTCACCGACCTCCCAGTCCTAAGAGGGATGTACCCCTGCGGCAAATGCCATATATGTCGCTTTGTAGAGAAAACTGACAGATTTACTGACTCCAATGGCAAACGTACCTATCAGATAAAAGTCTTCATCAACTGCGACACAGCCAGGGTACTTTACATGGTGGAATGTCCATGGCGCAAATTATATATCGGAAAGACAAAGCGTCCCCTGAAGGTCCGCATAGGGCAACACCTCTTAAGTATCAAATCCCCTGATGATGAGAGCCCCATTGCGAAGCACTTTGCAAAATTCCATAACAGACAAACGAATGGCCTCAAAGTAAAAGGATTCTATGTTCTGAAACTATCACAAAGAAGAGGAGACTTTGATAAGATACTACTTCAGAGAGAAAAGGAATGCATATTCCGATTAGGCACTTTGGTGCCAGGAGGCTTGAACACAGAACTGAATCTACAGGTGTTCCTCAGTCCATGAAATAATTTAGCAATGTCTGTCTCTATACCTGCAGCCACTTGAGTTTTTCGTTGCCTTTCTCTAATTCATTTATCTCCCTTTTTTTCTGAGCCATTCAGTTCATTTATATTCCCATCACTGGCACAATTTCTGCCCTCTTTAGTCTGATTTAATTAACAGCTTTGTATTAACTAATGAAAACATGAATCTAGGGATGTAATATGAATAGTTCCTTACTTTTGGGATGTATTATCATCGACATCCACAAGATGGCACTATACGCTGTCCGTGCTAAGTAATGAAGTTACTGGATGTATCACTAAACAAGTGTTCTATGTCAGATACAAACAATATATTGACTGACCACAAGATGGCAGTGTGAGATGTTCTTCCTTTGAAGTACTGTTACCTTACCCCACATAGGGGTTAATCTGATGACGTCTTGGCAGGAAATTACCTCACCAGAAATTCATTGCAATTACATGCTCTGTAACCCCTTTAAAAGGGATCAGAATGCCGGTGAGAAACCCACCCTGATGAAACCTACAGCTAAGTAGGTGAAAAGCTTCGGTGTACGTGCCTGTGGACCCCTCTTCTACTCATGCCAGCAAGGGCCCTTCTTCCATCTGGAGCCCTCACAAATCAGCTGTGAACCGGAAGAGGATGGCGTAAACCAGGAGTGCACAACCAGCATGTCTCCATCTTAATTCATGTGGATATCCTGGCCCGAGGAGACCTCCCTTTGCCATACCTGGAGAAAAAATCATATCCATATTCATTATTTGTTTCCTGGATGCACCAGCGATGCCCTATCTGGTATCCACACCTGCTGATCTGGTGATAACAGACACAACAGAACTGTTGACTCCGGATATTGCAGCATTGGAGGAGCCTGCGTCCCTGGCTGCCACATTTGATCATTGATCAATGTCAGATCCTGGGCCGAGTAGACTGCCGGTACTCAGATCCCCATTTACACCCAGACCTGCTGAACTGTGGTCTGGTCACCATCAGGCTCTGACCTGTCAGTGATTAAGGGATTCAGGCAGACAGGGAGACTGCTGTGAGGAGGCCCCAGCAAACCTTTGCGGTGCCCCTCCCCACTTCGCCTGCCCACTAGTGATGTCTGTATAGGCTGGTTCACTATCCCTGCAAATCATCTATTTCAAGTTGCAGGATCTGTATGTGCAGTATTTTATTATAATATCTTTCTGTTTTGCCTATGTTTATTGCTGTGAGTGCCTAATTTAGCAGGACCTGTGTGTGAGTTGGATGTATCAGGGGTGTCACCCTACTCCATACACCATACTTCTTAAATGTATTGCTGAGGTCACTCACTCCCCTATAGGACAAATTAAGTGGTCTGGAAGTACCAAGTGGATCACCATACTTGATCAGAGTGCTGACCACCCAGTTTCCCCAGAACCACTTCAGTCCTACATGCATCCACTTTCATACCTCTAAGCACATGATATTTACCTGTTATGAGGGCATTTAGGGTGCCTGGAAGTTCCGAGTTAGTGGTGAGACACCATACAGATCACATCTGATAACTGGATTCCCTAGGTCTCCCTCGATCCTACTCACACATAGTAGCAATAACATAGGCGGTGACACTCCTGGTCATTACCATTACTGACTGGCTTGAGAGGATATATAGGGACCCTGGAAGTACCAAAGCATTACTTACTGCTGGGTTTTCCCAGGTTTCCCTTTGGTCACCAGCCCTATATCACATACACCTACTTGTATTGCATGTATTGTAAGAAGTCACCAATCATTAACCACTTCAGCCCCGGAAGGATTTCCCACTTTAGGACCAGAGCCCTTTTTGCGATTCGGCGCTGCGTCGCTTTAACTAACAATTGCGCGGCCGTGCGACGTTGTACCCGAACAAAATTTGTGTCCTTTATTTCCCACAAACAGAGCTTTCTTTTGGTGGTATTTGATCATCGCTGCGTCATTTCTGATCGCCGCTATAAACAAAAGAAGAGCGACAATTTTGCAAAAAAACCCAAATTTCTTACTTTTTGCTAAAATACAAATCCAAAAAAACATTTTTTTTCATCAGTTTTAGCCGATTTATATTCTTCCTCATATTTGTGATAAAAAAAATTGCAATCAGCGTTTATTGATTGGTTTGCGCAAAAGTGGCCGCGTTTACGGATGATGAGAATTCATTTTTGGGGTTTTTATTTATTTCTTTTTTACTAGTAATGGCGGCGATCTGCGATTTTTAGCAGTACTGCGATATTGGGGCAGACATGTCGGACCATTTTGACACTTTTTTGGGACCATTGGCATTTATACAGCGCCCAAAAAAACGTTTTAACAGCGAGAAGAAAACAAATATCGCCGCTAGTCTTTACTGCGTCGCTACTAGTTTATGGTGGTTTTCTTTCGAGACAAACACCCTTTATTTCCTGTGTTTAAAACAAGCCCATGTTGCAGCGTGCCGGCGCGT
>BLSH010160710.1:1272815-1329378 GCA_018402905.1 Glandirana rugosa | reverse complement strand
GCCAGAATTTGCAGAGAATAGGCACACTAATGGTGCAGGTGTGTGTGGGGTTCATATTAGAGCCAGGATTACAGTTCAGCGCTCCATCCTCCCAACAGTCAGTGTATCTGCAAGGGAGAAGAGAGAGGTGCATGTCTGCACCAGGACAGAAACAGGCTTGAAGGACATAGCAGCAGCCAAAAAGAATCAGTCATGAGGCTGAAGTATTTTTTTGTGCAAGTTACAATGTTGGTGGCAACCCCTGCATGGGCAACTGATGTCTTTTATTGAACATTTCAGGCAGAAAAAGCCCTGAAAAGAGTTGCTAAAGTGGACTGGACTCACTGTTTTGCACTACATTTGAGGTAAACAAGCCCCAATTTGTCACAACTGCCATACAGTTGGGAGGCACCAGAGTCTGGCAACTCCCAGGGTAAAAGGTAGCAGGGTGATCTATACATAACCAAGTACTTAAAGCAGAGGTCAGCAACCAGTAGATCGCGGCCAGGTGACTGGTAGATCGGGCTTGCTGACCTGCCATCCCAGAGCATCAGAGGGTAATGCAGAGGGAATACTTGTAAAGTTGGAGGTGTAGTAGGAAGCAGGAGCCGCATAAGCCAATGCCTTTTCTGTAGTGCTTGCTCCTGTCCCATACAGAGTGATACCAACTGCATTCCATCTCTTATCCCTGCTAGCGGTCTTCAGAGTGGTGCCAGCAGCAGGAAAGAAGAGCTCTTCAGATCAGTATGAAGCGGATTTAAACCCATGATTGCCGTGCTATACACACGATTGCGACACAGTAGTACGGCAATTAGATGTTTAAACAGGTGTGAGAAGGTGACACTGTGCCCGGTGATCTTCGACTTCTCCTGTGTTGTTCACAGGTATATCTCCACCACTTTAAGGTTGCCTACCCCTGACTTAAAGGCTATTGCACAGGCACCAGGATTTACATAATCTACAGGTCAGCATCTTGGGAGAAACAAAGATGAAGCCACTGTCAGAAGCAGTATGGTGATCTTTGTGGTGGAAAAAAAAATCTATAACCACTACGACGACACATTAGTTGGCATGTACTTATAAAATTCTAGTAATTTTTTTTTTTTTTAGTTTTCATATTGAATACAATGGGGAAGGTTTTATTTCTAGGAAGATTTACCCGGACTTCTTGTTGCATTACTGGGATAGACCGCAATAAAAACACTTTCATAAATATCGCAAGGAAGGGATAGAACCACTGTAAGGGTTTTGGTGACACCTGTGCCCTGATGGCGAGATTTTCTTACTTCCTTTTATTTTACACAAGAAAGGAAAAAGGGGACATTTGATTAAAAGGGATGCAGACAGCAATAAAAACCTGACAGTCTCTAACCCATCACTACTTTATCAAGGACTGGAAGATTTGAAGAAAACCTGCACTGACCGATAGGAAAGCAATCACTGGTAACCTCTCTCAATCTACTACTAGCATGCAGGACACTAACTGACCTTACTCTCCATACAAGTTCTGGGTCATTGATTCAAAGTGGTGAAGACCAAGACAGCCAGGCATTTGGCCTTCTCAGAAGGAGCCCAGCAAATGCTGCCCAGTTTATTTAGGGGATGCTAGTTATTGTATTTCTAAACAACTGTCGCCCTGCAGACTGTCAATCAAAATGGAATAAAAAGTCAAGAGACATGAGACATTTTTGAACAATATACTTTTTTAATCATTTTCCAAGAAAGGGAACAGTGTTTGCAGTTTTTTTCCAGTAACCATTTGTACTGCGTTATGTACTCTGAAAAGATACAGAATTCTCCATGCAAAGAATTAGGTTTACATTTTTGCACATAAGCGAATATACAACTATACAATATTTACATTTTTTAAAATTAAATTTCAATGCAGATACAAATATTTTGAAGATACTAAAAAATAAATAGAAGAATGATACGCAAAATATTTGAACGGTAGCCTCCGGTCTACAAATGACCTAATAGCACAACAAGAAAAACAGAGATTTTACCCAATATGCATTGTAGTACAATGCAAAGATGAGTGTTTCTCTAAAATACAAATGCTGTATTGCAAAAGCACAAACTGTTTTCAGGACTTAAAACAAACAAAAAAAGTACCAATATTTGTTTTCTGAGTACAAGATTTAGGCCAGCTGAATCTTGAAAAGGATATAGTTTCTATATTTATATATCTATGTTATTTGAGATAGTGGTCCACATATGGTTTTAAAAATGAAGGAAAATCTGAAAGCATAAATGCTGGTCAGTGCAAGAGAATCATTAATACAGGGAAAAAAAAGGCAACATGAAAAAAGAAAAACAAATACTACTTATGGATGCAACCCCTTGACATAAAGGTGTGACATTTTATACCAGTAGTGCTTTCTAAAGAAAAAACTCTTATCATATTAACAATATAGGGTTAGTTTTATCAGAGTTGGCTTGTTAGAAAAAAATACTGCATAGCACTCAGAATTCTCTGCATTAAAGAAATCTTGGGGATGCCATACTTAATTTAGCACTGCACTGCCTTTACCCTAAATAACCTGGCTACAACCACCAGTTGTGTCCTTGTGCATGCCACATCTCAAAGTGAGCCAGCTGGATTTTCCACAGTAACAATGGATAACCCTGTCTGGTGCTCCAAGACAACCCTGTTTAGCACATGGTCACAGTTGGGTGATAGATTCTATAGAAATATTTCCACACCAAACTCCTGGATTGCAATGAGATGGCGGTTATGGAATCCACCAATGTCCTTCAAAAATGGAGTCACCAGAGTTAAGAAGGCTAAGGCTAGGGCCAGAAAATGTGATTAAATGTCTTTAATTGCTTGTCGACCATCATATTATTAGAAGCAAATTTATGTGAATGCACCAAAAATGAGGATACTGCCAAGAAGCAGTTAAATCTCACAGTCTCATGAAGATTTAGTCGCCTGTGTAGCCCTAACATTAGAGTTCTTAGCAGAAAGAAAAAAACCAAAACATTTGCAAGTTCCACAGCCAGAGCTATGAAAACAAGGCAAGTCCATTTATTTGGCAGCAGAAGCCTGATGAAAGGAAAATACCTAATCTCAGGTAACTACAGCTAATCCTTTCATTACAATTCACGTAGCAAGAACATGTACACCAATATTTACACGATTAATAGGGACATTGTTAGGTCAAAAGACAGTTTATGTTTTAGTGACATAATTAACCTGCAGAATATTATAGATGAAAGCTTACAAGATGGTAGCCTCTGGTTTTTGTAGTAAACCCTAAAGTAATGAGGAAGGCATTCAAATGTGAGAAACCTCATCAAGGGATCTTATGCATTTTAAAAAGGGTGCAATTAATTATAATATTTGTCCTCTTAACTTGGCTCCTGCACTATATAGTAGCCACCTACAAGGTGCAGGTACACATTGGGTGCACCCGGCCTTCCTTCCTTCTCGTTATAAAATGTGACAGGTGACCACAATGACCAGTGGGAATGCATTGGGGATGGTAGAAGCCAGTCTTGATTTAAAAGTTTAAACTACCATGTTCCAGATATAAGCAGCCTTCACACTAAAACATGAGGAGATTCTTTCCACTGGGATCAAAATGGGTTTAATTTTTTTTTTTTTATATACTTGGGAGACTACAGGTTTTACTACATAAGAATGCAGAAAAAAAAACCTTCTAAATATTTCCTTAAACAAAGTGTTTTTACAAGCAAAATATTAAGATGGTTGGACTTTAGTCACAAAAACTGGAGTTGCTTTAATTTTTTTTGCCCCTGCTGGAGGTATGAGCTATGGCTGGTTGCGAAGGACAATACCTCAACTTTAGCCAAATAGTCTTATAACTCTCTAAGGACAGCAGCTTTGCTCCTAGCTCTTCTCCAGATTCTCCTGATATTCTCCTTCTCCCTGGTTTATTTGTTTACCTACCATTTTTACATAAGGCTACCCTAAAAAATAACCCCCTTCCCAACTTTGAACATTACGCAGACAGAGGCCTCCAGTGACAAAAACTCATTAGGACCACACACTAAATGAGAATTGCATATGGTCTGTATATGTTCATATATATTCTGTATATGTTCATTCTGTAGGTGAACAAAGAAGACTCAAATGAGGTCTATGAATGAAATATAACCCCTTCCTGTCTGAGCTTACTGGAGTGATGTCAAAGGACAATGAAATACTCTGAGAACCTGCGCCTTGTTGAAACATCTGACATACTAAACAGAAGACAGAAAAAAGGCATTGACTGCCCTTAGGCAAATTACACCTAAAAGACATCAATGACTAGATTGTTTAAGGCAGGATTTGTATTTTCTCTTGTATTAAATTTCAAACCGGTGCAGCAAAGTAGATACTGTGTTGTTCAATCTTGCATGGCTGCAATCGTCCTCTGGAAAACAACTGTACAGTATAACACCTTCTTGTTCTTCCCAGGCACAGGTATGGCTTCCCACTGCTTAAACTATTACAAATACAGTCACCATAAGCTGGCATCAGCCTATACATACATACATATATGTGTTATATATCATATAAAGGAAATCTGTACAGAGGAAGAGTTAGCTTATAGATTTTATATTCAGTGGCTATTCCAAGACAGGTTTGGTTGCTGAAGCAAGCCAAACCCTATTGCCTGAGAAGCAGCAAAATACAATCAAGAAGATATACTGGCAAAAATTGCTCCCGGCAAGATACAAGTCGGGAGAGCTAGAAGGTTCCTGTGACAAACAAAACCAACATGCAATGCTATGCTCGCAGCTTGTCTGGTCCACTGTAATCCGTACCATCTATATAGCTGCCATTCTAGCAAATACTTGATTGAATAAAGATTAAATCATAGAGTTCTCTACTAGAAATAAAGAGATTTAGTGTTTTGGTTGCCTTCTTAATACAAATGTATTGGGAGATATTTACATATTAATGAGAGACTTTTTTATAAGATGTTCTCTATTCTTTGTGTGAACCATGTCTGAATTTCAAATTAAACCAAAAATGAAACCAAAAAAGCCAAATATTGCAGGAGCCTGCACATAAAAATTTGAATGACTGGATTGATATTAATTATTCAGTATTGGCAGAAATCCCTGGTGACCCTTGTGGAGCCAGCTGTGGCAATAGAAGTCCAGGGTAAAGTTGGTCCATTGACTTGACCATGAGATACTTTCAGAAAATCTTGTAGGATGCTTTATCATAGCCTGGGTTATTTCTTGTTTGCAATTCTTCTCTTTCTTGTTGCAAGCATGTCATAGAAGGGATCTCTGCTTATGCTCGCTCTGCAGGAAAAAAAACCCCCAAAACATAAATAGTAAAATTTTTCAGGCATACCGTACCACATACAGTCAGGTCCATAAATATTGGGACATCGACAATTCTAATGTTTTTGCCTCTATACACCATCACAATGTATTTGAAATGAAACGAACAAGATGTGCTTTAAATGCAGGCTTTCAGCTTTAATTTGAGGGTATTTACATCCAAATCAGGTGAACGGTGTAGGAATTACAACAGTTTGTATATGTGCCTCCCACTTTTTAAGGGACCAAAAGTAATGGGACAATTGGCTGCTCAGCTGTTCCATGGCCAGGTGTGTGTTATTCCCTCATTATCCCATTTACAAGGAGCAGATAAAAGGTCCAGAGTTCATTTCAAGTGTGCTATTTGCATTTGGAATCTGTTGCTGTCAACTCTCAATATGAGATCCAAAGAGCTGTCACTATCAGTGAAGCAAGCCATAATTAGGCTGAAAAAACAAAACAAACCCATCAGAGAGACAGCAAAAACATTAGGTGTGACCAAATCAACTGTTTGGAACATCCTTAAAAAGAAAGAATGCACCGGTGAACTCAGCAACACCAAAAGACCCGGAAGACCACGGAAAACAACTGTGGTGGATGATAGAAGAATTCTTTCCCTGGTGAAGAAAACACCCTTCACAACAGTTAGCCAGATCAAGAACACTCTCCAGGAGGTAGGTGTATGTGTGTCAAAGTCAACAATCAAGAGAAGACTTCACCAGAGTGAATACAGAGGGTTCACCACAACATGTAAACCATTGGTGAGCCTCAAAAACAGGAAGGCCAGATTAGAGCCAAACAACATATAAAAAAGCCTTCACAGTTCTGGAACAACAGCCTATGGACAGATGAGACCAAGATCAACTTGTACCAGAGTGATGGGAAGAGAAGAGTATGGAGAAGGAAAGGAACTGCTCATGATCCAAAGCATACCACCTCATCAGTGAAGCATGGTGGTGGTAGTGTCATGGCGTGGGCATGTATGGCTGCCAATGGAACAGGTTCTCTTGTATTTATTGATGATGGGACTGCTGACAAAAGCAGGAAGATGAATTCTGAAGTGTTTTGGGTAATATCTGCTCATATTCAGTCAAATGCTTCAGAACTCATTGGACGGCGCTTCACAGTGCAGATGGACAATGACCTGAAGCATACTGTGAAAGCAACCAAAGAGTTTTTTAAGGGAAAGAAGTAAAATGTTATGCAATGGCCAAGTCAATCACTTGACCTGAATCCAATCGAGCATGCATTTAACTTGCTGAAGACAAAACTGAAGGGAAAATGGCCCAAGAACAAGCAGGAACTGAAGACAGTTGCAGTAGAGGCCTGGCAGAGCATCACCAGGGATGAAACCCAGCGTCTGGTGATGTCTATGCGTTCCAGACTTCAGGCTGTAATTGACTGCAAAGGATTTGCAACCAAGTAATACAAAGTGAAAGTTTGATTTATGATTGGTAATCTGTCCCAATACTTTTGGTCCCTTAAAATGTGGGAGGCACATATACAAACTGTTACAATTCCTACACTGTTCACCTGATTTGGATGTAAATAACCTCAAATTAAAGCTGAAAGTCTGCAGTTAAAGCATATCTTGTTTGTTTCATTTCAAATCCATTGTGGTGGTGTATAGAGACAAAAACTTTAGAATTGTGTCGGTGTCCCAATATTTATGGACCTGACTAACAAGTCAAACCCTCTTACCAACTTAGAAAATAACAGAAAAAAAATCACAGAAAAATCAAGCATATTTAAATGCTTACTTGCAGTGTTTTTCCATAAATGATTTATATCCACTTGTAATGTGTCACTGAACCTGCTAGAAACTATGGCTACCCCAAATGGTTGATTCCATAGCACAGCCCCATTCTCTTCCCTTGCATATCATAACACTCTCCCCTTCTCAGAATGTATGATTACTGTCTGTGTCATGTCCCTACATAAGCTTTTATGCAGATGCCAGAAGTAGTGCCAGGGAAATATTATACTGTCACCTAGTTTGCAAGGGCTGCAAACATACTATCCAAGATGGCCACACCCAGCAGCAGTCTCAGGACTTTGACGTTTACACAAGGAAGGATTTTACAGGTAAATGCCATGAATTAAATACACCAAATGCACACAATCTTATGGGGATATTTTCTTAGAAATGAATGGTCTCTTTAAAGTGATATTAAAGTCTTGTTTTTTTTCATTTAAAAACAACGAACATGCCACACTTACCTGCTCTGTGTAATGGTTTTGCACAGAGCAGCCCAGATCCTCCTCTTCTCGGGTATCTCGCCAGTAGCCCCTCTTTCCTGTTGAGTGCCCCCACAGCAAGCAGCTTTCTATGGCGGCACCCGAGCTGAGCCGCTGCTCTCTGTGTCCATTCAGACACTGAGCCATGGCTCGGCCCACCCCCCTCTCTCCCCATTGGCTCACTGACTATTTGACAGTAGCAGGAGCCAATGGCACCCCGCTGCTGTCTCAGCCAGTGAGGAGGGAGAGTCCCGGACAGCCAAGACTATCATGCAACCTCGCTGGATTGAGATGGGGCTCAGGTAAGTATTAAGGGGGCTGCTGCACACATAAGGTTTTTTATCTTAATGCATTAAGATAAAAAACCTTCTGACTTTACAACCACTTTGAAGCCACTCTAAATGAAAGCGTAACTAGCAAAGAAGATCATGAAATACTAAATGAAAGAGTAACCTGCAAAGAAGATCATGAAATACTAACTTCTTGCCAAACGCCTCTACAATGCTGATCAAACTTCGCCCTAGGGGAGAGCAGCTGAGAGCATCTACAGAAGGGAGCGCAATGTGAGGCATAGAAAGAGCAGGATATTGCAGCAGACTATAGGAGGCACTGTGGTTATCCAAAACACAGATGAATATGGACCAAGCGCTTCATATATTATGCATGTGAGGGTTTTTAACCTTATTCATTTTAAATAAAGTATATACAGAGAGCACTAATGTCTGTTTGAGGTTTTGTTGAGGTAGCTGGCTTTTGAGAGTTTCAATTTAGTAAACATATGCTGGGAGTGTACAGAAGCTGTGTGCCAACACCTGGATTACTAGCAGAGCTGTATATGGCCTCCTATGAAATGTAGAGGTCCAACCTAAAGGGTGAGCTGATCGTCACACAAATGGGTGAAGGATCACGGCACTGGATAGGAAGCCTATTTTGTGTTGATGCACCGTGTATGGCAACTTGATTTTTTCACAGATTGCTGATCTTATAAATGTATGTGAACATTTGATAATTTGCACAAATAGCACATATTCATAGATATGGACACATGACAATTATATTTTTTATGTTTTTACTATGTTTCTTGTTTTATATATTTATATACACACACATACATACATACATATACAGTATCTCACAAAAGTGAGTACACCCCTCACAATCTTGTAAATATTTTATATCTTTTCATGTGACAACACTGAAGAAAAGACACTTTGCTACAATGTAAAGTAGTGAGTGTACAGTTTGCATAACAGTGTAAATTTGCGGTCTCCTCAAAAATAACAACACACAGCCATTAATAGCTAAACCACTGGCAACAACAAGTGAGTACACCTTTAAGTGAAAATGTCCAAATTGGGCCCAATTAGACATTTTCCCTCCCCATTGTCATGTGACTCGTTAGTGTTACAAGGTCTCAGGTGTGAATGGGGAGCAGGTGTGTTAAGCTTGGTGTTATCACTGTCATTCTCTCATACTGGTCACTGAAAGTTCAACATGGCACCTCATGGCAAAGAGCTCTCTGAGGATCTGAAAAAAAGAATTGTTGCTCTACATAAAGATGGCCTAGGCTATAAGAAGATTGCCAAGACCTTGAAACTGAGCTGCAGCACGGTGGCCAAGACCATACAGTGGTTTAACGGGACAGGTTCCGCATAGAACAGGCCTTGCCATGGTCGACCAAAGAAGTTGAGTGCACGTGCTCAGGATCATATCCAGAGGTTGTCTTTGGGAAATAGACGTATGAGTGCTGCCAGCATTGCTGCAGAGGTTGAAGGGGTGGGGGGTAGCCTGAAAGGTGGTCAGACCATACGCCGCACACTGTATCAAGTTGGTCTGCATGGCTGTTTCCCCATAAGAAAGCATCTTCTAAAGATGGTGCACGAGAAAGCCTGCAAACAGTTTGATGAAGACAAGCAGACTAAGGACATGGATTACTGGAACCAAGTTCTGTGGTCTGATGTCTGATGAGACCAAGATAAACTTATTTGGTTCAGATGGTGTCACCAAGTGATGAGTACAAAGACAACTGTGTCTTGCCTACAGACAAGCATGCTAGTGGAAGTGTTATGGTCTGGGGCTGCATGAGTGCTGCCGACACTGGGGAGCTACAGTTTATTGAGGGAACCATGAATGCCAACATGTACTGTGACATACTGAAGCAGAGCATGATTCCCTCCCTTCGGAGACTGGGCCGCAAGGAAGTATTCCAACATGATAACGACCCCAAACACCTCCAAGATGACCACTGCCTTGCTAAATAAGCCGAGGGTAAAGGTGATGGACTGGTCAAGCATGTCTCCAGACCTAAACCCTATTGAGCATCTGTGGGGCATCCTCAAACGGAAGGTGGAAGAGCGCAAGGTCTCTAACGTCCACTAGCTTTGTGATGTGATCATGGAGGAGTGGAAGAGGACTCCAGTGGCAACCTGTGAAGCTCTGGTGAACTCCATGCCCAAGAGGGTTAAGGCAGTGCTGGAAAATAATGGTGGCCACACAAAACATTGACACTTTGGGCCCAATTTGGACATTTTCAATTAGGGGTGTACTCACTTTTGTTGCCAGCGGTTTAGACATTAATGGCTGTGTGTTGAGTTATTTTGATGGGACAGCAAATTTACACTGTTATACAAGCTGTACACTCACTACTTTAGGCAAAGTGTCATTTCTTCAGTGTTGTCACATGAAAAGATACAAAACTATTTACAAAAATATGAGGGGTGTACTCACTTTTGTGAGTGTGAGTGTGTGTGTGTGTGTGTGTGTGTGTGTGTAATGAAATATGATTTTAGATGACAGTTTTTGTTGTTATAGGGTAATATTATATTGTCACTACATGTCTTTCTATACCTAGTATAATTTTGAAAAACTCTCCTAGGGGGCTTTGATCTCCTGGTTACCCCACTGGGCTGTGCAGATCCTTCCACTGGCCTCTACATCATTTCATGCCCCAAAAAAACGTGACTAACTTTTCCTAAAACTTTTATTTTTGCTTATTTAGTTATAAAAGAAGTTGTACTGAACTAGTGACCACCTTCAGAAGCCAATTTAGGACACGTATGTTGCGCCATCAGAACACCCAAAAATAAAATACAGATTGCGAAACAATCTCATACACAGGGCCACAAAGCTGTAAAGAAATAAACTACATTGTTCCCCATTTCACCAGGAATTCAATATGTACAATAAATGAAAACTCACTTTATGGACTTTATCCATTCTTCCTTCTCCTCGGGAGTAGGTGCAGATATTCTATACACAACATGGTTGCCTTCAACTACTCTCCCATCAGCTTCTGTTTTGCACGCTTTTATGACTTGGCCTTTATGGCTTGGGTTATATAACTCAAAACAGTTCTGAAACAAAATAGAGGCAATTAGTTGGTTATCACTGAAGGATCTAGATACAGTTTTAGGCTGGGTTAATACATGTGTGGCCGTGGGTTCATGCCTGGGGTCCAGTGCATTCCTGTTCATTGGTTCAAGTGTGATTCAGGTCTGAATTTTAGCCTGAATTCACACCTGAACCTGAAACTGACCCAAATACTCACTGGACTCTTTCAATCCAGACCGCTGCCACCCCAGACATGTGTGAACCGGCTCCATTGAGAACCGGTCAAACTTGCCTGTCATGCGAATTGGATGCGGAGAAACCCACATCCAATTTGCATATGTGTGAACCCAGCCTTAAGAAATAGGACTCATTCAGACAGGTGATTAGTTCTGTCTGTCCATTTAGAGCCACTGACAGATGCATGTGCATCCACCTCAGAGCTGCATGCACACTCAGCGGATGCACAAGCACAAATGCATGTGAAAGTCTGACAAGTGTGCAGGATCAGGTGCAAGGATCTAAACACAGACACTGTGTGTTCGGGTCCCTGCACTTACTCCTGCCTACATGTCAGATTTTGATATCAATTGTGTCCATGCAGCCACTGCATCTCATCCACTTCAAAGAGCTTGCAGCTCCAAGGTGAATGCAAACTTATCTTCCAACAGCTCTGCACGGAGGATAGGACTAAAGCTGGCCATACATTATCCAATTTTCTTATTCAATTTCCTTTAGATTTACCTTCAACTATGTAGTGCAAGGGCCTGCCTGAATACATACAAATTGAAAGTGTTTAGGTTTGACCTCATATTACATAATTTTGGTAAATCTAAAGGAAAATTGTACAAGAGAATTGTAACATGTATGGCCAGCCTAATCGCCCACCTGAATGAGACTTTACACAATTTATATTTTCTATAAAATCTGCATTTCCACCTTATGTATACAAAATCAGCTAATTATTAAATAACATTATTCCATGAATTCTATATTATCAGAGCTCAAAGCTCTCCTAAAATTGTCCACTACATCATAAAT
The DNA here is from genome assembly GCA_018402905.1 of Glandirana rugosa. Classification (NCBI taxonomy): domain Eukaryota; kingdom Metazoa; phylum Chordata; class Amphibia; order Anura; family Ranidae; genus Glandirana; species Glandirana rugosa. The sequence continues at coordinate 1,317,507 of BLSH010160710.1, read as the reverse complement.
CACTTCAAGTCTTATTTTTATATACAGTCACTCAGCATTTTCTACCATACTCATCAGTGTAGTCTAGTGTTTGTTCTTCACCCTACACCAGGGTCTTCACTCAAAGGTGTGCAGCCTTGGAGGGGGTTTGTTTAGGATCCTAAATGGGATCCACATAACACTTTTGGGTTTCAATCCTATCAACGTAAACTCTAGGCTAACATCTAAATACATGTTCACATTATCAATAAATTTGGATGCACCACAACTAATTGGTACCCAGCCTTGCCCCTCCCACTCCCATTCTGAGTGAGTGCTGCTACACAGTGGATTACAGGACACTAATGCCAAGTTGAAGTTGGGTAAAAAGATATACTTAAAGTGTTTCTTACCCCAACATTTCATATTTCTGATATGTGCCTGCTGTACCATGTCTTTGCATTGCTCCCTTTGTGTGAAATCCCTGGTGATCCTGCCAGTCCCTCTGCTTTCCTATTAAAATTGGCCACACTAAGCTGGAGATCACACCATGGTCAGTTCTCTAGCTTTGCTGAGAACTCTGTGTGCTCTCCTCCAGTGATCAGGCTTGCCCTGACCCACCCCCACTGCACAGCCATTTACAGGGAGGATCTGTATATTGCGGCTTCAGTAGATTGCAGGGTAATCAATAGTTACAAATCTAAACAAATATGCATTTACCATAAGTTATGTGCATATAACAAATATAAAGTAGGTGTTATCCCAATTTGCCAGCAAAAGTCGAAATACACTTTAAGGCTACTTTGACTCTGGGGCGGGGAATGGCGGTAGCGGTAAATCGCCGTTATGCAGGCGGGAGCGGGGCGCTTTTAACCCCCAAGGGGTTAACAAGGGGTTAAAAGCCCAGCCACTCGGGGCTTCTGAGGCGGTGTACAGCCGCTATGGGAGCGCCGTCCATTGCTTTCAATGGAGGGGGCGGTGTAGGAGCGGTGTACACACCACTCACCGCACTGCCCCACCCGCCCCAAAGATGCGGCTTGCAGGAATTTTCTTACCGTCCTGCAAGCACACCGCCTCAGTGTGAAAGCACTCTGGCGTTCACACTGGGGAGAACGGGGGGAGAGTTTTTCAGGTGCTGCACAGGCGCTATTTTAGCACCGCAGCGCCTGAAAAACGTTTCAATGTGAAAGTAGCCTAAGTTACCTAATTACAAGTGTCAAAGAAAGGATTTTAATTTCTATTCATTCAGTCTTGAGATTTACCCAGACCTGCCAGATAGCACAGACACTCAGAGCAATTCCTTGGTTACAACTGAGGAATACACTGCTGATATCGCCATGCCCATCAGACACCAAACAAAACTTATATTGGTGATAAAGTGCAGCCCTAAATAGTGAAAAATCTATTTCAAATGATACAAAAATTATTAACAACAAATATATCAATATATCAAAAGGTAAAGCTGCAATTTTTAAACACTTCTCAAGTTATGTGCATGAAAACATGTAACAAATATAAAGTAGGTTTTATCCCAATTTGGCTTCAAGAGTAGAAATATATTTGTTTTAACCAATTACTTAATTACAGGAGTCAAAGAAAAACCACAGACGTCTTACCGGTTTTCGTGGATCTTCAACTTCTCTAATGCTCAGGTTTTCCAGAGGAATTATTCCTCTTGGCTCTTTATCCTGCAAAGTTAAACATTGGTAATTAAAGTCAAATGAAAAAAAAAAAAAATCAAATATCAGCATAATTTTAATGTTCAGCAATAATTGAGGCTTATAGTTGCTGCATCCCTTCCTGGTGTCATATATACAGGAAGTGAATGACAGAGGGGTTTCCTTCAAACTGCTGTGCACAGATGACTACAGAAGAGATCTACCGATGCTGCCTGCCCCCAATTAAAACCTACATACTGCATAAACATGCAGTTTCCTCTGTTGACCAGCAGAGGTTGATATAGGCTAAGGTTTAGTATGAAGGAAAAAAAAAACCTCCAAAAGTACAACAAATTTAGGTCAGTAATTTAATTTCCCCACCCATAAGAATTTATAATCTCAGAATCCATTGTAACGTTTAATAATACATTATTATTGTTATTGTGGGTTCTATCAAGCCCATTTCTGTTGGCAGCTGTTTTTTTGTCGCTTTTTGACCTTGTTTATGCACCGAGTGCAAATTTTATTTAGTTTTTACACATTTATTATTGTAACGTTTGACTAACTGGGCACTTGAAACCCCTTAATAACCAGACCAATTTTCAGCTTTCAGTGCTCTCACATTTTGAATGGCAATTAGTCATGCAACACTGTACCCATATGAAATGTGTGTCCTTTTTTTCCACACAACTAGAGCTTTCTTTTGGTGCTATTTAATCAAAACTGGAGTTTTTATTTTTTGCACTATAAATAAAAAACAAAGACAAACAATTTTGTTAAAAAGATGCATTTTTCTTCCTTTTTTTTTTTTTAAATAAAATTTTGCAGATTAGTAATTTTTCTTCATAAATTTTGGCCAAAATTTATACTGTTACATATCTCTGGTAAAAATAACCCAAATCAGTGTATATTATTTGGTCTTTGTGAAAGTTATAGATTCCACAGCTATGGTGCAAATCACTGGAAATTGATCACACCTGATGTACTGACGGCCTATCTAATTTCTTGAGACACTAACAAGCCAGAAATGTATAACTATCCCCCAAATGACCCCTTTTTGGAAAGTAGACAGTCCAAAGTATTTAATAAGAGGCATGGCGAGTTTTTTCATATTGTAAATTTTTCACACATTTCTTTGCAAAATAAATTTATTTTTCACAAAATTGTCATATTAAAGGGTTATTTCTCACACATGGCATATGCATACCACAAATTACAACCCAAAACACATTCTGCTACTCCTGAGTATGGCGATACCACATGTGTGGGACTTTTTATACAGACTGGCCACATACAGAGGCCCAACATGTAGGTAGGGAGCACCGTCAGGCTATAAATTACACAATGACGTGGCACTGTAGAGCACTGATGGGCACTGATATGGCACCGATGGGCACTGATATGGCACTGCTGGGCACTGATTTGACAGAGATTGGGGCACAAATTGGGGCTGGCACCGGGAGAATACCTTTTGCAGCCTCACGCTGCATCTCCTCCCTCCGCTGTTCACACGATCTGTGTGAGCAGCGGAGAGAACCGGACATGACGCCAGTTCGCTTACACTGATCGCTCCTTCATTAGTCCAGTGAACCCGGCGGGCATGGACAGCCCCATGTGCATGCCCCAGGGGGCGCGATTCTGGGAGGACGTCATTGTACTCCCTCCCAGAAATTAAGTGACCGCGTTGTAGCCATCATTCGGCTATGGCCCGATTGTCAAGTGGTTAAATTCCTTATTTTATTCTTTTAGTACTTCTACATACATACTGTATGTACTGAAATGGCTACTTTTACAGATTCTCAAAATTAATGCGGAACCAGATTCTGCAATTCTGCTGTAATTTGGTGTCAGAGGTGACAGCTGACAACCAATCTGCAGAAGCAATGAATCTGTTTCTCTTTTTAATTTTTGTGTGACAATATTTGTTAAATCCACTTTCGCACATGTATGTTGTCACAGATGGTTGAAGTGTACCTCTTAGGGTCCTTTCACACGGGCATTCTGTTTTTCCTCCATCCGTTTGACGGATGAAAAACGGACATACATGTATCTCTATGGGCTAGCGGATGTCAGTGGATGATCATCCGCCGATATCCGTCTCCGCTAAGCTCCGCTTTTTAAGATGGAAGAAAACCCTATTTTTCTATCGTAAAAAAACCAACGGAATGAAAAATGATCTGCTTACATTCGATCCGCTGACATCCGCTTTAAAACCCTCCCCCCCCCTATTTAACCGCCGAGTCATCAGCTCTCATCGGGGTTCCCCACTGACAGCGGAATGTAAAAAGAGAAAAAATTGCCGGGGAAAAAAATAAACGGCGTAGGACCCTCCCCCAGATCTATACCAGGCCCTTCAGGTCTAGTATGGATTCAGAGGGGAACCCCCCACGCCAACATTTTTTTTAAGAAAATGGTGTGGGGGTCCCCCCCCCAAAATCCATTCCAGACCCTTATCCGAGCATGCAGCCCGGCAGGTGAGGAAAGGGAGGGAACGAGCAAGCGCCCCCCCCCCCCGCTGAACCATACCAACCCTGGCCGGTGGTTGTCGGGGTTCGTGGGTGGGGGGCTTATCAAAATCTGGAAGTCCCCTTTAACAAGAGGCCCCCAGATCCCGCTCCCCCCCCCCCCATGTGAATGGGTATCAGGTACATCGTACCCTACCCATTCACCAAAAAAGCAGCGAAATGTAAAAAACAAAAACAAAAAAAAAAAAATCCGGTTTTTGACAATTCCTTTATTAATAGCTCTATAGCCGTCTTCTCCGCCACTGTATCTCCCCGAGCCATCTCTCTCGATGCCTCTCTTCTTGCCGCAGTCCACTTGGTACGATGTACCCCAACCCATTCACATTGGGGGGGCCCGGGATCTTGGGGCCCCCTGGTTAAAGGGGGCTTCCAGATTCCGATCAGCCCCCCGCCCACTGGTCCTGACAACCACCGGCCAGGGTTGTTGGGAAGAGGCCATTGCCCCCATCCCCCCATGTTGAAGGCATGCGGCCTGGTATGGTTCAGGAGGGGGGGGGGCGCTCACTCATCCCCTCCTTTTTCTGTCCTGCCGGGCTGCATGCTGGAATAAGGGTCTGGTATGGATTTTGGGGGGACCCCATGCCACTTTCTATTAAAATTTTGTCTGGGGGGGTGGGGGAAGTCTACTCTGAATCCATACTAGACTCGAAGGCCCTGGTATGGATCTGGGGGGGGGGAGGGCGTGCCATTTTGCCGGCAATTTTTTTTACATTCAGCTGTTAGCAGGGAACCCTGCTGAGAGCTGGTGACTCATCGGTTGTTAAGGATGCGGCGGCCGGATTCCCGGACCCCTCCTTAGCAACCAGCTATATACAGTGTTTGAAGTTCAGTCACATTTTTTTTTTTTTTTTGTAAAAAACAGGTGTCAGCAGATACGAAAACAGATGTAAAAATTGACATCCGTATTTTTGATCACTTTTTTTTACAAAAAAAAATGTGACAACTAAAAAACGGAACGCCCGTGTGAAAGGACCCTTAGATTGTAAGCTCGCAGGCTACTCTAAACCTCTTGTTTTGAATTGTACTGTTGGTGTATTGTCTCCCTTTACATTGCATAGCGCTGCACAAACTGTTGGCGCTACATAAATCCTGTATACTACTACTACTACTACTACTACTACTACTACTACTACTACTACTACTACTATCTGCTATCAATTCTTCTTCCATTTTTAAAATTCAATGTATTTTGAGAAAGTTTTATCTATCCTATTGTTCGATTTTCATAACAGAAGAGAAACATTTTTCAAAAGGAATAGACAGCCATGCGAGGTGCTTCATTAAAGCGTTACTAAACCCACAACAATAAAATCAGTCACTCGCTGTGGAACTTAAGGGGTTAATCCTCTGCATTGTGTAAAAAGGCTGTTTTATCCTGCATGCATAGATCTTCCCCTCCCTGCACTGTCTATCTGGGTAAGGCCAGCTTAAAACAGGCAGGGTAGCCGACCTGCACATGCTCAGTTGTGTCTTTTATGCTGGAGAGAACACACAGTTCTGGAGAAACTGTGCAGTTTATCACTGACTGTGGTATACAGATCATCCAAAAAGATACAGTTGTGCTCATAAGTTTACATACCATGGCAGAATTTATGATTTCTTGGCTATTTTTCAGAGAATATGAATGATAGCACAAAAACATTTCTTTCACTCATGGTTAGTGCTCGGCTGAAGCCATTTATTATCAATCAACTGTGTTTACTCTTTTTAAATCATAATGGCAACAGAAACTACCCAAATGACCCTGATCAAAAGTTTACATATCAGGCCAAAATCACCAGGGTAACATGCATGCAAGTTGACACAAAGGGGTTTGAATGGCTATTAAAGGTAATCATCTTCAACTGTGATCTGTTTGCTTGTAATTAGTGTGTGTGTATAAAAGGTCAATGAGTTTCTGGACTCCTGACAAACCCTTGCATCTTTCATCCAGTGCTGCACTGATGTTTCTTGTCTGATTCTGAATCATGGGGAAAGCAAAAGAATTGTCAAAGGGTCTGCGGGAAAAAGGTAGTTGAACTGTATGAAACAGGAAAGGGATATAAAAATATATCTGAGGAATTGAAAATGCCAATCAACAGTGTTCAAACTCTAATCAAGAAGTGGAAAATGAGGCGTTCTGTTGAAACCAAACCATGGTCAAGTAGACCAACTCACAATTTCAGCCACAACTGGGCTTTTTGTCAAGAGGAATGGGCAGCTTTACCATCTGTTTCAAGATGCACAATAAGGAGGCACTTGAAGAAAGATGGGCTGCATGGTCGAGTCGCCAGAAGAAAGCCATTACTACGCAAATGCCACAAAGTATCCCACTTACAATACGCCAAACAGCACAGAGACAAGCCTCAATCCTTCTGGTACAAAGTCATTTGGAGTGATGAGACCAAAATTTAACTTAATACAGTGTATTGCCCCTTAACATAAATAACAGATTGAATTCTTTGTGGTATTTGTGGATGCCAAACAATTTTCCTGGCAATTGTGGCTGAAACCTTAGTCGGTATATCTGACCGTGGTTTGGTTTCAACGGAACCCCTCATTTTCCACTTCTTGATTAGGGTTTGAACACTGCTGATTGGCATTCTAAATTCCTTGGATATTTTTTTTATATCCCTTTCCTGTTTTATACAGTTCAACTATCTTTTCCCACAGATTCTTTGACAATTCTAAGTAAATTTCTAGCAAAAAAAAAAACCTGGTTTAACTTGTTACCAACAAATGTAAAAAAGGGCTTCAGTGGGTAAGTGGTTAATAGCCATTCAAATCCCTTTGTGTTAACTTGTGTGTATGTTATCAGCCCAAAATCAACAGGGTATGTAAACTTTTTATCAGGGTCAGTTGGGTAGTTTATCATTATGATTTAAAAAGAGTAAACCCTGGCTTCAGCCAAACACTAACCATGAGTAAAAAATGTTTTTGTGTTATTCATATTCTCTGAAAAATGACCAAGAAATCACAAATTCTGCCTGAGTATGTAAACTTATGAGCAGAACTGTATATAGTGGCAGTATTTTAATGTAAAAAGATGATTTAGTAGCTGTGGTCATTGTTGGGGGGGGGGGGGTGCAGATGAACTATTTTCATATTACTGGGTTTAGTAACACTTTAAAGGCCATCAACGGCCCCCTTCCATGGGTATCTAAATTACAGGGGGACAATTGCTCTCCACGTTTAGCTCGCCTGCTGCCAAGCACTTAGGCTTTTAAAACATATGTATGTTTGTTTTTCCATTCAGCCCCTAAAGCTGACTACAGACAGATCAGAAAAAAAAAATTATCAGTTCAGCCAGGACCGACCGAATTTCAGTCCATCTACAGTGCCTTGAAAATATATTCATACCCCTTGACATTTTTCACATTTTGTCATGTTACAACCAAAAAACGTAAATGTATTTTATTGGGATTTTATGTAATAGACCAACACAAAGTGGCACACAATTGTGAGGTGGAAGGAAAATGATAAATGGTTATCAAAATGTACACATAAATACGTGAAAAGTGTGGCATGCATTTGTATTCAGCTCCCCCCCCGAGTCAATACTAAATGCACGCCACAAAAAAAATTTTGAAAATCATTTTCCTTCCACTTCACAAATGTGCCACTTTGTGTTGGTCTATCACATAAAATCCCAATAAAATACATTTACATTTTTGGTTGTAACATGACAAAATGTGGAAAATTTCAAGGGGTATGAATACTTTTTTAAACATTGTATGGCTGTTCCCACTTGAGAGAAGTTGACCGGGATAGTGGGTCAAAACCTGACTGCTTTCACTGGCCCCACCTGGCTGCATCAAAGATAAGTATTCAAACAAACCCATCCACATAGGCCCTAAAAAAGGAAGTGCAGGAGGAGAGCAGTTGCCACCCCAGCCTTGAATTAAAATGTGTCACACTATAGGCCTTGGTGCATCTTTCAACAACTCCTTAAGCCAATCAACTTAAAGGAGACGCCAAATGGTATTAAAACACAATGGGTTGATTTACTAAAGGAAAATCCACTGTGCACTGCAAGTGCACTTGCGCCAGAGCTTAGTAAATAAGGTCAAGTTTCACTTTGACAATTACACTTAATCACATGCAAGGAAAATAAAATACAGCATTTTAACATGTTCTCAAAAGTGGAGGCGAAACATTCTTTATGAAAAAAAGTGGCATGATGTAAATTGCATTAAAAAAAAAAAAAATCACAAATGCCATACCACCTTCAAGGATGTCCTACAATACATCATCTAACTTCCAATATTGTTTATAGGGAATAGCTAGCTTTCTTTTTAACTGATTCATAAAGAAGATAACACAAGTCTTTAAGCTTGAACAGTTTTGCAACTTTGACGTATTAGTAAATACTAATCTCATCTCAACTACGGTACTTAGTGTATCCAGCTGAATTAAACCTTGTTATTTTCAGGAAAATTGAGCTTTCATTTGGTGGTAAATGGTGATGAATATCTCCCGATTTTTTTTAATTATCCAAGGAAAACTGTCAATTTCACTCCAGTTAAATCAGAGCTTATCTGATCTCAATGAGACAGTCGTAATGCTAAACACGTCAACCAGAAGTGATATCATCACATAAGTGCACCCAAAAGTGCAGATCTGGATATTAATGATTTTAAAGGCGATATCATTTTTTGCTTTATGTACTATTTTAAATAAAGCATGTTTTAGTGTTAACTGTATTACACCATGGAGGTGTTCTTTGGTTTGAGTTAAGCTGAGTGAAAATGCCTGTCCATAATTTTGAGTGATTTGGAGATCCTTGTACCTTTTTTTGGTGGCGGTGACCTCAAAATGCTGGGAGGGGAAACTGGCTATCTGTATGTGGAGGAAGCACTTTTTGACTTACCTCATTGGTAAAGGGAGTCACAAATCTGTCTGGTGATCCCCTTCTTTTCTGTACTACATGTGGGTTTTGACCTTAAAGTGACAGTAACCCTCTTTTGGTAAAGTGTTTTAAAACGGTTTCTTGGCATAGGGGTTACCTGTATTTGGTAAGCAAGGAGGTTGTAATAAGCCTGGAGGAGATCATTTGGGCTGGCATAACCGTGATCTTGTGAATATTATCATCTTATGCTTAATTACTAGTTTGTATCAATATAGTACACTATGGTATCTTTGTTCCAACACCGGTCCTGAGTAAACGTAGATGGATGTTGTAGGACAACTGAATCGGAAGAAGGGGAGTGTGCAAAATCAGGGCCCTGTGTGATAGTCCCTATGGTGTTCATGTTCATAGTCGGATAATGTGGTTGTGACTTAATCTATGAATCACTGATGTTTGGTGAGCGCTATAATTTTATTTTGTGAGTATAATACTTTAGAAATATATTCGGTAAGTTTTAAAATACTAAACTATGGAGATGTTTCTCTTTTAATATTTCTCTGAGCTGAGGATCAGATGGGATTGATCCTGTTTAATACTGGTGACCTATTTAGAGAAGACCCATATGTAACCATCCTAGCTGTTGCAACCCAGTTGGGAAAGCACATTTTGACTCATTTATAGGTGGTCAATATTATCTGGTGAGCTTGTATCTATATATTAAATTCACAATAATTACTGAGGTGGAGTTGTGGCAAATCACAGAAATACCATATTTGTGTATACTTTGTTGCTTGTATCTGTAGAAGGGCCCAGAAAGAATAGTGCACATGTTGCTTCTTTTTTTTAATCTACCTAAAATACATTGATGCTAAAATTAAAAATGTGTTTTCTTTTTATTCTTACCTAAAATACACTGACTCTTCGACCCCCTACATTGACTTTGAGCATGACCATTGACTCAAACTTTGACCTCCAACCTTAACATAGACCTATATCAAGCCCTGAACAGGCAATTTTATCTGTTTTTAACCATCTCCTCCTTCAGCAAGGAGAAAAAGATGCAATGCGTCTTTTTCCCTATCCAAGGAGGAGGAAAAAAACAGTGTTGGGCTGTACAGTGACGAATCACAGTCTGATAGTCTGTAATTGGCTATCACACCGACTAGGTGACCAAGAACTGTTCCTCCTGGCTCCAGGTCTTTAATATGAGACTTAGATCTGTCAGTGATATCTCAGTCCTTGTGCTGACAGCAAGCTAGGCAGTGTGCTCTCAGCACAAACATAGTGTAACCTATCTTAGTATGACAATTTGACTGACAATAACCATCATGCAACACTGTCCCAATCTATTTTTATATATTTTTTGGGACATATGGAGCTTTATTTCGGTGGTATTTAACAACCACTGGGTTATGTTTTTTATATATAAAAGGAAAATAGACTAAAAACTGTTTCCCTTATATTCTGTTATAAAATGTATCAAATACAAATGCCAGGACAGTGTGACAACTCCCAAAATGACCCCCTTCTAAGAAAGCAGACACTGCATATTGATCTCACTTTTGATTTTGATCAATTTTTAATTAAAACATGGAGCTTGGCAACAGTGCACTAGAGTAAATGTACAGGTCATCCACAGAGGGAGGAAAACAGGGTAAATGCACAGTTCACATACAGTGGGAGAATGAAGCCAAAGGGGTTTATGTACAGGATTAGGGAGGTGAAGAGTTAATATAGAGGTCACAGAGACAGCATAGAGATGAAATGTACAGGAAAGTAGGGTGATGAATGGTTAAAAAAAACAAAAAAAACACATAATCAGTTGAAACAGGCCCTCAGCATAGCCCTCCATGGACACGTGTTACATGGGCGCCAAGAGGTTAAATATATATAACTATTTGGGTATTTTTTATTAATAAATATAATAGGCAATGAAGGCAGGTTCTGGTTTCAGGTTTTGTAATTTCTTTGTGGTTTTTAGATATTTTTTGTTCATGAGGTGGTTTGTTGAGTCTATTTAACCTCCCTGGCGGTGTTCCCGAGTGTGGCTCGGGGTGGATTTTCAGTACCAAGAATGGTAACCCCGAGCCACACTCGGGATTGCATTGCTGGATCCAGGCAATGTTACTCACCTTGTCCCCTGGATCCAGCGATGTCCCCCGCTGTGTCTGCGGGCTGTGTCCTCCGCCAGATGACTCCTGTGTGCCGGGCTCCGTTCCCTGCAAGCGTTGCGTCGCACGGGGACGGAGACCGGCGGGAAATTCAAAAAGTGAAACACACAGTACACATACAGTACACTGTAATCTTATAGATTACATTACTGTATGAAATCATTGCACATCCCATTTGTCCCTAGTGGTTTGCCCAGAGCCCTGCATGCACTTTTATATAATAAATGTCATTCTTTCTGCCTGGAAACTTCAGAATGTCCATAGCAACCAAAAAGTGTCCCTTTGCGTCAAAAGTGGTTTCTGATCAGCTAGAAACCAGCGATAGAAAATAAGAATCATTTGCAGAATTGAGTGATACTGATTTTTGGGGAAATTTATCATCAGAAACTGAAAGTGACGACAGCGACAATTCTGCAAATGAGCAAATTTCTGCGTTTTTGGTTTGATTACATTATTGAATAAATTTTATTACTATTATATTATTATTTTTGATAATGATTTTTAGTTATTTATTATATTATAATTTATGATTTCATTTTTCAAACTTTTTCATACCTGGGATGTCTACTAGACTCTTGTTTGGGCAGATTTAAGTGAGTTATTGCTAAGAATTAGAGGCCTACAATATAAAACGCCAAATTTTCATGCAAAATTATTGTACCGCTTTCAGCACCAAAAATCTGAAATAATAATACCGCCAGGGAGGTTAAACAGGTATTGGTGATTTATAGATTTTGCTGTTTCGTCTTAATTGCTCCAATCCCATATTTACAAGGTACTTGTTTGGGTATGGGATAACCACTTACCGTTGTGTATTCAAAGTAATAGAGACAGTTATCAGTCAGGATGAACCATCTGCGTTTCCACGTTTTTACTCTTCCTCCTGAAGACACAAAGGGCCAAACCATTAAGAAATCCTCCTGCAGCATGATCGCATCGCACAACTAGTCAAATGATCAGTGACTAACCTATCAACTTTTGGGGCCCTAAATTCCTTTGAAACAGACCTTGCATAAGAGCTACACAACACCCCTTTATTGAATTACATCTGCAGCAAACATGTAGTCTTCGAAGGAACATGTGTTTCTGATTTGTCCAGCGCATTCTTATTAAGTTACTCGAGTCCTAACCATTTCTAAATCAAACTCTTCAGGTGCATGGGGAAATCTGAATTTAATGTGGCATTCCTCAAGTACTGATCCTGGTTCTTAGTGGTAAAAAAAATATTGATTTCCCTATGGACTTTAGGGTATCATAAAATATTTAAACTAGTCATGTCCCTGACTGCATTACTTTTCTGAACACAGTGAGACTAAAAGTTTTATATTGTGCGTGACCAAAACTTAAGACAACCTCTGGAAGAAATCCAGAAGTTTTCCCAAAAGAGAATGTGAGGTAAATTTCTGCTCAAGCATGAAGTCATACGTTATCTCAATTAGCTGGGGCATACTTAATGTAAAATAAGTCTAAACTACAAAAAAAACATAGCTTCCACTTTAGTTTGTAACATTTTTGTAACAAAATTTTTATTGAACAATTTCTAGCTTAGCAGTCTGTCTTTATATGCTACAGTCCCTCCAAAAATAGTCATAACACCATTAACATGAAATAACAGTTCAAGATTACAAAGAAAGCCAATGCAAGCCTGAAACAAACAAAGGATGTCTGGACACAACAGTGACAATGACAGCAAATTAAGCAGCCAATGGAAACGCAGACCAGGAACGTGACTTGTAAGCATGGTGTTCAAAAGCTATGGAAACTCATGCTTCTTTGGCCAGTGCTTGATGTTTGAGAAATGGTCAACCTGAAGTAAAAATTTTCTGCTGTGGAGAGGCAGGCTTCAATTTCTCATTTAATTTCCAAATATGCATGTTGGGAGTTTTACTTCCACAAGCGTTTGCTTGATTCGCTAATACCAAATGTGAAAAATTATACGTATTGTTCATTTATAATAATGTTTAGTTCTTATTTATAACAGTACAGTCAGTTTTAAGCCCTCCAGTTCTGTGTGATATAATACTTATAAATCCATTATCCAGGACTTAACTTCATTACGACATAATGTTATTACAGATCATGATGCTAGAGCGTATTCTTGGAAAAGTCAAATCACATTATATACCTATGAGTCACCATGTACAGACAGTGTGCAAGACATAAAACCAGACTTTCCCCGTCCAGAATAATGGTCTCTCGATAACAAACAGAAAAGCCGGGGTCTCCTCATAATTCGAAAACCATTCATATTACAGCCAGGACAGTTCAATATGGCTAATTCACACTAGAGCTGATGTTAATAAAATGGAAGGAGCCTGTTAACCATACCAACTAGTCAGATGCCAAATATCACTTTATTAGCAGTGTAGGTTAGAAATAGAAGTTTCTTATTGACAGAAAAATAGAACTTTCCCTTAATTTTTTAATGCAGGAGATCTACCATGACTGGTTTTATTTAGTAAAATGCACACAAGTCCACACTGCCTTGATCTGAATATGTGTAATGATCTTCCCAGGACAATTTCTGATAGAAAACTTCTGGAGAATGGTAGTTTAATTTGCACAATTTAGTAGCATCCAAGGCATTAAGTTAAATCTGTCACCCACACATTCTGTAGGAAACCATTCCTAAACAATATTTTTGTAAATACAGCCTATCATTTCACTAGAAACTAGTGACATCACTGAGAGAAAAAGCACAAAATGGCTGCACCGATGGTACCTAGTGAACTGACAGGTTGCATCTTCCTCTACTTTTGGCACTATTTGCTGCTTGTAGTGGGGAGAGCTTTTTCTGGAACAAAAGTAGGATGAATAAAAGGACGAATAAAAGCGTTTGTTATTTTCATGGAAAATCTATTTGCATGGATTAAAAAATAAATAAATAAAGTTTGCAAAACTCAATCTAATGTTGAATGAAAACTAAAATGCCAAGCATTCGGTCTTTTGAATAATATAATTTATAATTCTCTAAGCATATTTAGGTATTTTTGATGCCCAACTTCAATGGAACACCTGTGTAAATGTGAGATGCATGCATTTTCATGCACAATTCACACCGGAATTCCTCTCCTACGGGACTGCTCTCCTACCCTTACTCAGCCCACAAAACAAATTCCAGAAGATTGATACACATACAAAACAGCTGAAAAATGCCTGTAATACGCCTTTAGTACACCTGAAAAAACATTAAAAATCACCAGTCCAAATGCCCAAACATTTACCTCCATATTGGCAGAGGTTTCCCTGGAGCCAAGACAGTCTGCTGCCCTTAAGCTGATGCCACTACCACTAGGCCAAAGCAAAGGGTTGTTCTGTGTGACTGGAAAGTACCAATGAGGGTTGTAGCTTGGCAGTTAACACTTGGGCGTGATGCCAATGTTATTACCAGCAGAGATGATATGAGGCAAATATTTTCCAGAATAGGTGGGATCCAACTCTAAATTGGTTTTACTACATTACTTGGTCATTTGCATTATTGAACTTTATATTCCAGTTCTCATTTTCTAAGGCAGGTAAGAAATATCATTAGAGACATTAAAAAGATTGTGCATGGCAGTGTAATGATGGAGGCGCTGAATCCTTATTAAGTGCTCTATTACAGCCTCAAATACAAAAAAAAATCCCAAACAGTTCCAAAGATAGATGGAGGTGTTGAAATTGGTGGAGAAAACAAAAAAAAAAGAAACTGCAAATATCACACCTCAATTATCCACCATGAGTGCTCCACCGCTCCCCAGATAGTTTTGTCTCACATATAAATGATCAGCAAAACTCGTTTTTATTAAATCCCTTGTTCTGGTGTTTTTTCAAGCGCACTTGTACTCCTTCATATTCCAAAAACATCCCATTCAGTGGCCCTGCAAAAATCAGACAAGAACTATTCCAGAAGTGTATTACCGTAAAAATAGATTAAAATGGATTCTTCAGAAAACTATTCACAAGCACATTAAAAACATAAGCACGTCGAATGTCATGTAAGTAGTATTGTACTACCATGACATTCGATGTGCTATATTAGCTAGATTGTCCCTCGCATCATGCCTAAGTGTGCCACTGAATGGGATCCTTTTTTGGAATATGGAGCAGTACAAGTTCGCTTGAAGAGACACCAGAGCAAGTAATAAGTGAGCAAGTGAGTTTTGACGATCATTTATATGTGAGGCAAAACTATCTGGTGAGTGAAACTTATATTGGGGAGCGCTGGAGCACTCGTGATGAAGTGTGATATTTGCACTTTGTGTTTTATTTTCCTCTACATCAATTTCAACACCTCCATCTGTGAAACTGTTTAGGATTTGTTTTGTTTTTGAGACTGTAATAGAGACATTTAATAAGGATCCATCATCCTGTGGAATCTATGGACAATTTTAGATTGCTTGTGTTATGCTTGTTAGATTATTAAAGCATAACTTCACTTTTTTTGAGAAAAAAAAAACATTCGCCTCTGGGTGATCTATGTACATTGCAAGGCATATAACAAACTATGTTGCAGATTCCTACCTTTCGTTATTCTGAAGAAATCACTGTTTATTCCTCTGTGCCTCTCTGCTAAGTGGGTCTAATGGGAGTGGTTTCATAGTTATCAGTCAGTTGTGGCAGCAGTAGAGCACTAATGAGGAAATCTGCTAGGCCTGCATCCCTTTAGACGTGTTCCAATTGGAAGTATCTCACCAAAAATGACATTTTTGTTGCAGGGGATGTCTGAAATCTGACTTGTATCTTAGGCAGACTTCTGGGAAAATTGGTGAGCCAATCACACAAGCAGGAAATGATGTTTCTGGGTAGTGGTCAGTACACATTCTGTGTACAGAACAACTCCAGGTAGCCATATTGCATGGCATTTATAGAAAATTACAGTGGCTGCAGATTGAAAAGGAAAGGTAATTTTTATAACATTCAATTACAATATGACTTGTATCGCAATTGTACAAGCTTTAATATTTTTTTTTTCTTTATTTGCGATTTTGCTTCCCCACGGAAGTGAAGTTACCCTTTAAGGAAGCTGTGGAAATTTAATCATGTTTATCAATGAAAGTATAGAGATTTATAAGTTTGGTTTTGAGGATACCACTATAATTGTTTGAGTTTTTATATACACTTAGTTTTAATTGAAGGAGTTATTATCAGATAAGCCCCGAATACTATAAACAGCCTATCGATTTTCAGTATTACTGTACAGTGCATGTCAGTGACCAAAATGTGTCCCGTTGTCTTTAACCACTTCAGCCCTGGAAGGATTTACCCACTTCCTGACCAGAGCACTTTTTGCGATACGGCACTGCATCGCTTTAACTGACAATTGCGTGGTCGTGCAACGTTGTACCCAAACAAAATTGACGTCCTTTTTTCCCCACAAATAGAGCATTCTTTCTTTTGGTGGTATTTGGTCACCTCTGCGGGTTTTTTTTGCGCTGATGGCAGAGATCTGCGATTTTTAGTGGGACTGCGATATTGTGGCGGACAGCTCGGACACTTTTGACACTTTTTTTGGACCACTGACATCTATACAGCGATCAGAGCTATAAATAGCCACTGATTACTGTATAAATGCCACTGGCAGGGAAAGGGTTAACACTAGAGGCAATCAAGGAGTTAACTATGTTCCCCCTGTGGTGTTTCTAACAGTATGGGGATGGGCTGCTTGGAGGAGGAGACAGATCGGTGTTCCCAAACACAGGGAACAGACGATCACTCTGCTCTCCCCAGTCAGAACGGGGATCTGTGTGTTTACTTACACAGATCCCTGTTCTGCCATGTCTCGGGAGCGATCGCGGGTGGCCGGCGGACATTGAGTCCGCCCCACCCGCTGATTGGCTCCCCCGCTAGCCAGTGAGCGAGCGCGTGCGCCTCCAGCAGTGCATTCTCACACCACACGTTCTCGCGGCAGCCGTACAGCTACGGCAATTCCCGGGAATGAACCAACCTGCCCGCGTATTATGATGGCGGCCGGTCGGCAAGCGGTTAAATGGTGTCAGATTAGCCCCCTAGCAGCACTTCATTCTACACAGTTCCTAAGCTGGCTTCACACTTTTCAGAATGTCTGTTCAAAAATCTAAGAGTTAAAGGGGATGATTCAACAAATACTTTCAAGCAGAGTGAGCAGAAAACAAATCAAAGGATAAGGATGTAAAATTTTTATTGACTCTAATATCATATGAGTTCTATTCGTTAAATCTGCTCCCAGCCAAGAAAAACTGGACCTACAATTGCACTTGTCAAAGTAAATAAGGAACGTCAATTGAAAGTAGAGACACTTAACATGGTGCTTGAATGAAAAATTGTTTGAAATTAGTTGAGTCCATAAAAGCACCATCAAATGCTTGAACAAACAATTGTGATACCTTCTTGTAACAACAAAAATCTCCAGGTGTAAGGCCAGCGTTACTCCATTCCATCTCTGCCCTCTGAAGGGATGGAATACCGAGTATGCTGTCCCTCCAAAGCAATGTGCTGCGATCTTGGCTCCCACATGCATGTATGGGAGTGAAGTCATTGCGTCTTGCCTATTCAAACGAATGGAGCAGTGCACACTAGCATAATATGACATTGACTTTCAGAGAGAAAGGTATTCTTTTTTACACTTTACTACCACTTTAAAGGATAAGTTCACCTCCTCTGTAAAAAAAAAAATATAAATGCACATCTTTTCAGCGGTAAAAAAATATGAATTTGTTTTTTTTTTTTTTTTTACTAGGAGCCAGCAAAGCATTGCACTCACAACCAGCAGACTGCAGATGTAATGCATGGCTCTTGCAGACTGTCAGTGTAAGGTGTCTGCTCATACCTCATACGAGCAGAAAATTAAAAACTAACAGAAAGCATCAATGACCTACCTAGATAGCTCAACAGCGCCCTGGTAGTTCATTGAGAACTAAAAACAGACAGTGTACTTGTAGTTCTCGCACTCACAGAACTCTGAACAAATGTCCCGGCCAGGTGGGTCTAGCCCCACACAGCCGTTTTCTGTTTTTTGCCAGGAGAAGATCCCCTGCTCGCTGTCACAATGGGGGTCAGAGGCTGCTGCAACAGTAACATGTTATATTTTACACCCTGCATATGGGTGTAGCATGTAACATATTACGAAAGGTGAACTTATCCTTTACTACCACTTCTTTACCAAAAAGACTGGTAAGCTGCAATATTAACTTCTTATTCTTGGGTTTAGATATACTTTGAGTTCAGAAACTCCTAGCAAACAATTAGGATTCCTTCCTGCTGCTAAAGCCAAACCATTACATGACAAATTCTGATTGGCCACCCCTTTAGTATGGACATTATACTCTTTATTGTACCAGAAATAGTTGCTTTGGCTGCTGAGAAATAATGCTGTTAATAAATTAATGAACAAGACTGAGTTGGCTGCAACTGTGTCACAAAAACCTAATACATTCTTCCTTTTTTAACCCACATCAGAAAAATAACATCTGGAGTGGTAACTGGTATGGACAGCATTAGCATTTGTCCTTCTGATATTTCTGACTAATGAGGCAAATTGGATAACAATGTCCATATGCTGAAGTCTATTTGCCTCCAAAATACTCAGATAAAATACACTTGTGTGTTTTTCAGGCATATCATTATTTATATTTCAGTATATTAAGCCACAAAGGCAAAATGGCTGTCACATACCAAAATGTATTAATGTATGTGGGAAGCGGTCATGATTTCCACTGAGAGATCTGAATTACTGTGCTAAAACAGATGAGGGTTAAGGTAAAGAAAATAATGAGAAAAGCAGGCAACGCAACCTTGTTGGCCTACCGGCCTCTTCCTGATTCTTACTTTTCAATCCTTACCTAAAAGCACTGAAACAGATGTGAAGACAAAAACAACTTTGTTCCCAGTACTGCAGGGGGAACTATGAAAAAATAATCTAAGCGTTTGTCATTGTGAGGGTTAACTCACACTGTGTGGTAAAAGTAATCAGAAACTGAAAGGACCTATAATTACTTCAGCACAAAGGAAAAAAAAGAGCAGGGCTTGATATAATGCAAGCAAGGCTTTAGCTTATAATTACAGGTTAAAAAAATACAATGGTAAAAATGATGTAAATGTGCAAAATTTAACAGAATTGCATTCTTCTGAAGGATATTGGCAATATATAAACTATCCCTAGCCTTGTAAAAATATAAGAGCAAATAAAACAGGATTGTATAGATTGCGAATATGACCAGAAAATAAAATTGGCATCTAGTATTCAGTCATTGAGAAATGTGAATATTCTTGAAGGATCAGTTATGATAAACAGGCTGTAAAATTAAGGAAGCAAACATTTCAAAATGAACAACAGCTTTCTATAGAGTAACACAGATCAATTATATCAAATTCCGGCTGAAATTTAATCACTTGGTTCAACTAACGTAAATCTGAAATTGGAAGGAGCCAAGCAGAACATACCGGGCCAAAACAGTGACTTAAGCCAGTAAGATGCAGTCACTGTTCAGATATTCTGACAGCCGCGAGAGTAGTGGTTGTCAGAATACAATAGCTGGCAGAGGAGATTCTTCCACCCATGCTGTTTAGTGTGGATAGGGTAATCTATTGATTTCCCGTGTTTAGCCCCCACAATTGAATGAGAGAAATCTTAACATGTCAATATAAATCCAAAAAAAAATTCTTGGTCTTGTAGCTAATATCACAAGAACGGTAGATCAACAAGAATACAAGTTTGGGGGAAAAAAATGTGAATAAAGCACTAAAGCACTTGGATCAGATGACTTACACCCACAAGTCCTCAAAGAGCTGAGCTCAATTGTTTCTCAGCCTTTGTTTCTGATTTTTACAAACTCTTTAAGCTGTAGTAACATGCTAGTGTGCTGTGGTGCCATTCAGTTTGTGGTACTTTATGATTGATTGTGCACTGCAGAATGTGCCTTGTGGTGTACTAAACAAATTGATGTACAGCGATATGAATAGAAAAGCTTATTGGGTCAAAATAATATATTAAAATAGAAAAATGATCAACGATATATATTCCGATATACAGTAAAAACTTGGTTTGAGAGTGTTTTGAAGATAAGCAACATTTTTGTATAAATTTTGACTTGATATACAAGTAGCGTCACATCACAACTGAGTATAACAGAAGAGAGGCGCCTCTAAGTGTAGCAATATGGTTACATTTAATGAAGGTACATTTAGCAACTCACATGGTTGAAGATTAAAACAGGCACATCCAAGTATGCAGGCATCCGGGGTAAAGGTGTCCACATAGACCGTCCTCTGCACCGCCATCAACATCATCCTTTCCGCGCTGCGCTCCAAGCCTCGCTTTCAGATCGCTCTAATGCAGGGTAGTTTTCCCGGTCACAAGTTGCTAAATGTTGTACCTTCCTTAAATGTAACCATACTGCTATACTTAGGAGGTGCTGCTCCTCTTTTATACTCTGTAGCTCCAATGGAGGCTGTCATTTGTGGATGGACATTTTATGGTTACACAAACTGATCACATTGCTATAATATTTTTATATGGACTATCAACTGAAGGACTTATGAATTAGGCTGCATTCAGACCTGAGCGTTTTGTAGCTTGAAGCCTGAAGTTCCAAAACGCTGGAGGGGAAAAACTCAATTATTCTCTATGGAGATGGTTCACATCTCCACTCCCAGTCGCCTGAAGCTCAAACAAGTTCTGGAGCTTTTTTTGGTCACTTGAATCGGGCAGATTATAGGCTTTTTTCTGCTTTTCACATTGGTGACATTTTGATCTGTACAAAATCATGCAACTTTCTGCCTGAAAACGACATGCTGAGGTGTGAATGCAGCTTAAATGGTTGTGGAACGAATCATCTGAGTTTCCATTATTTCTTAATGGGAAATTCGCTTTGATACACAAGTGCTTTGGATTACAAGCATGTTTCCGGAACAAATTATGCTCACAATCCAAGGTTTTACTGTATATCTGAAAAACATCAATTTTATTTCTGCCATCATTTTGCATTCAACATAAAGCCAATTTTTTTTTGTCAAACCTATGTGACTAGGGAAGGGAGGGGAAAATTCCAAAACAGGGACACATACAACTAGAAAAACCTACCTTTCCCTATATAATGAGAAAATAAATGTTTAGGCCAGAGCTGGGCTTTAAGTGTTCCAGTCCAATTCCAAAGAGAAATGTAAAGGTTTATGTTGCCCCTAATGGGCATTCCAACCTATGCTAAAGGGAGACAAATGCTAAAACCTTAAGGGAACCAAAAGTGATTGGATGAGGTTCTCTAAATGGCCCAATTACCATCTCCCCTTTACATTTTCCCATCAGCAGCAAATGTAAAGGCCCTCCCAACAGAGACGCAACTAGAACCTTCAGGGCCGCAGTTTAAGAAACCATGAAGGCCCTTCTGACCCCCCCCCCCCACCCGAGCGTCCATGGACATCCTCCCAGAACCCTGGCTCCTGCATGCCCCCTGGGGCCCGCACCCAGCATGCTCTGTGACGGCTGCATCCTTCGGACCCAGCTGATCACGGTACAGGGCCAATTGCAGCGATCCTTTACCATGTAATCAGCTGATCACATGTATTCAGACTTGCCGGTTATCGGCAGTCCTTTCCTCCCAAGCTGTGTCTGGGTGAGGAAAAGAGAGCTGTTAACTGGCAAGACTGTCAGTACATTGTTTACACTGATGATCAGGGCAATGATCATCAGTGCAGACCATCAGTACCTTCTCAGCTGGACACTGAGATGAGAGCATCTCTCATACAGCCCAGTGCCTGCACTGACAGTTCCCCCTCCCTTGCACAGATGGAGAGGAGAGAGCAGACTTGCTGTCTCCTCCTGTGTGTGCACTGCAAGAAGTGTGAAGCCGAGCAGCTGAATGGTCAAACTCCGCTGCTTAGCTTCACATTTCCCACGGTGCACATAGAGGAGAGGGGCAGAAGGAGAAGGAGCAGATCGGCTGTCTCTTCTCCCATCCATGCGAGGGAGGAAGGTGGGGGATTGGTCAGTGCAGGCTTTGGGCTGTATGAGAGAGACACTCTCTGCTCAGAGCCCTGCGGTCAGCAACCCCTCTGGGGCCCACCATCAGTGGCGGAACAACAGGACCCAGTCACAAGTACGGCCATTGCAACCCTGGTAATTCCATCATTGGCCCCCAGTCAAATTGGGTAGCAACAATCTCATATCTATGGCCACCTTTAGTCTGTATGGCCCACAGCAGCAAGATTCATTTCATTCCCTTAATTCATCTTATTAGTTTACTTGATTGAATATAAGGCTGGTGCATGAAAATGTGTAATAACATGAACATGTAATAGGAGTTAATCAGAATCCTTTTACCGTGTAATCTTGGACCACAGAAGTTTACTGGCAGCTGTGGGCAAAAATGTTTTTTTTTCCTTTTAACATACACCCTCATATATTGTCTGAAAGTGTTCTCCTCTCAGTCTCAGATAAAGACTAATCTATTCTTGTAATAGGTCAAGTGATGAGGATGTAAAGACTTGCATTTTTATGCTGATATTTTCTAATAAAAATGGGAGAGATGTCTAGGGTATTGAAATGTATCCAGAGTGAATTTAAAGTGTTACCTATAGCAACTGATATGGTTCTAGCACCATATAGAAACTGATATGGTTCTGGCATCATTTCCAATTACAAACGAGAAAATAAAACTTCTGATTCATAAACGTTATATTTTGTTTTACTCTAATTTCAATAATAGAATCCTTTATCAACCATTTTATATTCAAAAGACATAATTATTATTGACCATTGGCTCCTTGCAGCAAAATGTGCCTTACAAAGTACTGAACTGGAAGGCTATCTGCTGAAATATAATCAATAATCTAATGCATGGATCTTCGACTGTCCAATGTCCTCCTTTGGGCTCTATCCATCGTATAGGTCACTGTTCATCCATCCCAGACACTGCAACATAATTACACTACAATCCATACAAGATTATTGTTTTAATATAATTGGATCTACTTAAATTAAATTCCATGTAAATGATATGAGGGCTGAAATTAATCACTGCTGTGTTAGATTAGAAGCAACAATAGATAAATGGCCTTCTATTTAGGTCAGTGCAATTTTATCAGGTCGAAAAACAAATAAAAGAATTTAAATAAATCATGTTAAAATATTTTATTTTAAGCAACATCTAGATAGGTTATTACGTGGATTATTTTATATTCAAATTGTATTTATTTCCTATAAACTACTGAGATTATAGGATCACTTTCACTGCTCATAATCCTTAAAAGAACATTAAGAAAACATCTGTGTTTTTAGGCTCTCAAGGAAGTATCTGATCCCTAAGTGAAGAGTTGCATAGCAGTTACGAGGAAAACAGTGATTGAGAATTACAGATTGTGAAAGAGTAATGGAATAGCCACCACACTTGTAAACCATCATGTGTACGAGGTGTGACAATTTAATTCCTGGAACACCTGCAACATAGGTAGGGAGTCACAGAGCCATCTGCACTCAACCATGTTTCGATATGTTCTAACTTTCACTTGCCAGAGTCGTAGACCAGTGGATTCAGTCTTTATGGAGTATTAACATTTGTGTGCATTGTACTGTTGGCGGAAAATGAGTGACAGGAATTTAGAGCAGCGTATTACCATCAAATTTTGCATGAAAATTGGCAAAAGTGTGAGTGAAAGGCTTATGGAGAACAGTCCATGAAGAAATCAAGTGTTTTTAAAGAGGAAGTAAACCCTGATGGGCTTTACTTCCTCTTCGTTGCTCAGGATTACCCTGCAAGGTAAAAGCATAATAGGCTAGTGTGCATCGCATACTAGCCTATTATGTGACACTTCCCTGCATTGGAAGACCGTGCTGTCCCCGCTCCAGGAAGCATCCATCTTTGCCCCTCTTCCTTCTGGGGGCCGCGGACTCTGGCTCTGTGGTTTGCTGGAGCTGCATGAAGTCACTCCTGCACATGCACGCAAGAGCCACCAATCGCAGCACGATCTCAGTGAAGAATTGGCATAGAGGCCGTTTCTTCACTGCACATGTACCCGATGACGTAGGCACATGCGAGTAGACTGTATATCTCCTAAACCGTGCAGGTTTAGGAGATATGCAGGGAACCTACAGGTAAGCCTTATTATAGGCTTACCTGTATGTTAAAGTGGTTGTCAATAGTTGACAACCACTTTAAAAGGCATAGGTGGTTTAAGGAGGGGCTGCAAGATGTCCAGGATGAAACAAGAAGTTGGCAGCCAAAAATGCAAAGGACGGGTACAAATGTGGACAGAGTGTGAATCCTTGTACGTTCTTGCTGGTGTTTTTTTTTTTTTTTTTTTTTTATCACAAGGGGATAGTTCACTATGAGTTCATATTAGTTGGTACAACGGTCAACCAACATTTCAATAATAATAAATTGTACTAATACCCCTCTATACACCATTAAAAATAGACAATGTTGTCTTAGGCATGAATTTTATCTAGAATTCTATCTAGCGTGGCCAGTGTGTGGAGATGTAAGCTAATGGGCTCAATATACTAGAAACCATCAGCTTCTTAAGTAATTGATGCCCATTGTACACCAACAAAAAACACCCCTATATCAGGTAATTGCCAGGGCTGCAACAATAAATTCAATAAAGATACTTTACAAAACCAGCTATAACCATGTAAACCGTGGATTAGCTTAAATAAAGAAAATAAAGTCTTAAAATTTCCACTGGTCGTATGCTGATGTGATAATGTATGGATGCCTCTTGAATGTAGATGAGGTGTTTCCACTGGCACCAATAGACTGTGGAGCAAATTATAAGACAAATCGTTGGTTCCAGATGGGATAAATGATTAATTGTACCATTACCAATGCTATGTATACATATATCAATCCCTCAGGAGAATAGATTTCGTACGATCAAAAAAAAAAAAAAAATGGAACTCAGTAAGGTCTTTAAGATGACAGTGGGTAGCAGCACTATTAGCATGGTGATTAATGGTATTAAGCCGGGAGCAGGAGCAGAATTCAACATGAGAAAAGGAATGCAGCATTGATAAAGCAGCTGAGACACATACAAGGCAAGTATAGGCATCAAGCAACTTTTAAAAGTCCACAATAGACTGTCTCACCACTTCCAAAAGTTGTGATGGGTTGTCCCGGCTTCGCTCCATGTCTCACCCTCTGGTTTACACAGCTGCTGCACTTTGCACTTTCACACTGGGACCGCCCAATCGCCAGCGGTAAACGGCCGCTAATTTAGCTGCGATCTACCGCTGTAATAGCAGCGCTATGGCGCTGCTATTCGGGCGGCAGCACGGCACTTTTAACCCCCCCCACAAGGGGTTAAACAGGAGTTAAAAGTTCCGGTGCTCGGCGCTCCCGGAGAGGTGTACAGCCGCTTTGGAAGCGCTGCCCATTCATTCCAATGGCAGGGGCGGTGGAGGAGCGGTGGAGGAGCGGTGTATACGCCGCTCCCCACATTCCTGAAAAATCATGCTTGTATGATTTTCTTCAACGCCGAGCTAGCGCAACGCCTAAGTAGGAAAGCATCCATTGAGATGCATAAATGTTATTTTTTGAACGTTATTTGAGCGGTAATTTTACCGCTATAACATTGTAATAACGCCCCAGTGTGAAAGGGGCCTAAGAGTTTAGGGTAATGGCATAAACAAGGTCTCCTGCAAGGTGACTATCTTTTGTACTTACACAGGGTGAACATTTGGTCTCCCACGGGGGGGGGGTTTGAGGAATCAACTTGGATAGTAGCTGTAGATCGATATGTAAACCTTTACACAACAAAATTACACACTACTGCAAAAGTTAGCAAAGCATCAACACAGGTTTTATTTTATTTTTTTTGTCTAAACATTTAGGTCTCTTTTTCTAACCAGTGCTATGCACATTACAGTGGCAATGATGTGCAGCTTCTGTTTAGTGTTTGCTATAGTGCGCAAGTGCACAAACATTTTCAGATACCATGGGACTACATGCCCCACAATGCTTCATGCACCTGCAGTAAATAAGAGACGGAAGGGCTAGTCTCCTTTGTAAATGTAAACCACTAGGTCTTCTCAGTCTATACCAGTGATGGCATACCTTGGCACCCCAGATGTTTTGGAACTACATTTCCCATGATGCTCATGCACTCTGCTGTGTAGTTGATCATGGGAAATGTAGTTCCAAAACATCTGGGGTGCCAAGGTTCGCCATAACTGGTGTATACAAATATGCTCTTGGGCAATATGAGCATGCATATTTCTACACATTTGTTTATAAAAATGTTAGCTGGTGCATGCACAATATGACTGCAATTATGTCTGTTTTGTGAATTGCTATGTGAAGGCGGGAGCTAGAAAGATCAGGTGGTTGTGTTAAATGTAACTCAATCCACCTGCTAATCTGCCAGTAAAAAGCATGACTAACACGAAGCATCAAATGATTTATTCATGAACATTTGGATGACCACTTCTGTTCACTTAAAAAAAAGCACAAACACTTGATCTCCTAAGGGAATTTAATGACCAGAGGAACACGCATGGAAAGCAGTCATTGGAAGAATAAATGTGCTTAGCCTAATGCTAAACAGCTTCGCCCAATATACAGCATTTTACTTCAGTATGGAGGAGAATAGCCTCCACCCAGTATCCTGCATCCCCTTCTGCTGGAACACAGTGCCTTTGATGCATTCAATCATTTTTTAAATAACTGTGCTACATTTAGCAAAAACATACAAATAGTCAACAGCTTACTTTCAGATTTTAAACTTCCTTCCTTTGTGGAAACATTACATTGTTGGGCACATTGCATTAGGAGGTCAACTAGCCTAGTCAAGACATACAGTTTGTTTTTTTGTTATAAGTAAAATAACAAACCTCATTTAAAATGTCTGGAGGAGGCTCCATTGCTTATACCAACCAATGAGATCTCTTAACGATTTCACTGCAGTATGGGAGACTAAAACAGAGGTTGATTGGTTGCTATAGACAACATTCTTCAATCAGACACTTTTGATGAGATACTACATCGTTTGAATAGGAGATAAATAGTTTAGGAACTTTCTGTTTATAATACACTAACTTGTAATAAGCAATGTGGAAATTTGCCAATTGCAAACATTTTCAGAAAACCTAAAGCAGTCCCAATATGCATGTTTTAGGGGATGCCATGTAATCAATAAAATGCATAATTCCTGTATGGTCAGATTTCCCCTCTTGTAAATTACATATGTACGCCAAGGTAAGAAAAAGTGATCATTAATGTCCAGAAAGTACATGTGATTCAGTTAGGCATTGCTGGTTCTATGATGAATCAAATTTTCTAGAGAGAGTTATGTGTGTATGGAGTAATGTTTGACACAGTCTATAAATAAAATCAAGCTCCAGGAATAAAAGAGAGTTGAACTACTGTGATGTCATACAAGTATTAATCAAATAAACACTATGATTTGGAGTTTCTCAATTAGAACCAAAAATGAACTCATCATAAAGCCTCGAGTATAAGGCCAGCCATACACAGAGCACATTTCTTTCCCGCAACCACGGGTTGTGGGAAATAAATTTGCTTGATTCATCCATCAACACAGACATTGCTGACAAGACAATCCCTCCTGTTGAGCAATTGTCTTCTTCCAGTGGGGGAGGCCGCTAGCAATAATCGCAAGAGAATCCGACAGGCTGGTTGTACCAAAGTTGATCAATCGATCAACTTGTACATTCCTGCTGAACTGGCCTAGATTTGAACCATGTATGGCCGTTCGGTCTAACCTGTTGTATAGTCCAGCTGTTATTGAGGATTCCACACTGTGATCTGTTTCCACCTGGCTGGCTTCCGGGGGCATATAAAACTGCTGCACTTGAGGTTCTGCTAGAACATATGATAGGAACCTTAACATTTGACAGGTAAAAGCCCCACTAAATCACTAGAGGTAACAACCAGATTCCACAGTGCAACTGACTTCTTTATCTGGTTCACTGGATGTCTGAAAACAGAGTAAGGTTTAGTGGTGTTTTGAAACTGATCAATCAAATGAACAATACAGGATAATAATATACCTACAAATTAACCCATTTTGGGATCGAACACCACTTCTCTTAATTTTTGTGGGACTTTTTTGGTGTCCAAGAATTAGCGCTCCAAGTGAGATGAGGAAACACATCTAATGGCTAATTCACTAAAGTAGTAAATAGCATGTTCACTTTGCAGAGTGAATTTTCACAAAGCTTATTAAATGAAGACTAAGTTTTACTGACTTTTATCATCCAATCATATGGAAGAAAAAGAACATATTTGGGTATTCTTCACAAAGTAAATTTTCACCACATTGAACAAGGTAATTGAAAATATCCTTGAAAAATTAAATTAAATTTGCAAAGTGAACATGCTCTACAAATTTAGCAAATCAGCAACAATATTTTAATACTACATGAGGCATTACCGGATCATGATGTTTACCATTAGTACAATAGAACAGAAATAATGATATAGGGAATACCGCACAAACCATACCGTAAATGCAGTTTTGCAATGGAAGAGTAGGCATAAAGTGCAGTGCTAATACGTAGATTTAAAAAATGAATAAGTATTGTGTCATGTATCAGTGACGGCACATGTGTACAGTGATATAACTATTGTGCAAACATACAAAAAATTGTGAACACCAAAAATTATGAACCGAATATTGCAACCGTCCACAGTGTACACAGGCTTTCCTGTCCGATTACTGCGGGGAAGCTCCATTC
Source organism: Glandirana rugosa (assembly GCA_018402905.1). NCBI lineage: Eukaryota > Metazoa > Chordata > Amphibia > Anura > Ranidae > Glandirana > Glandirana rugosa. The sequence continues at coordinate 1,288,720 of BLSH010160710.1, read as the reverse complement.
CAGGCACGGTCATCATCAATGTCACCAGATTTATTGAAAGTATATCCTGGTGAAACGGTATTGATACCCCATACCGGCATATTGATCATTCTTCAGGGTCTCTGAGACACAAGAGGATCCCAGGGATATTGGTGTTTACACCCCAGGCTTGGTTTGACTTGGCAGGTATATGCCTGTCCAAGTCCATTCGATCTGGTAAGCCCCCATATTGCATGGAGGATTTCTTTGCACTTAGGGTGCTGTGTGTTGAAGTCGGGATTTCAAACACCCACTTGGATTATATTAATGATTTGCATTTTATGAACCAAGTTAATGGCAGTTTATAATCAATAACTTTTTTGTATTTTTTACTTATTTTCATATTCACTTTATACTTGAGGCATTTTTGCACTTTATGGTTAATGTTCTACAGGGTGGGCCATTTATATGGATACACCTTAATAAAGCAGCACCTGAAACTACGGATACTGGAAGCCTGTGCTAGCATTTCTCCTGCGGTGGTGCTATCAGTGTGTGAAGAGTGGGAGAAGGGGGTTGCATTGACAATCCAACACAATGGGCAGCACATTGAACACATTTTTCAAGTGGTCAGAAACTTGTAAATAACTAATGAAAGAATAAAGTTACGTTAAAACCAAGCACACAATTGTTTTTTCTTGTGAAATTCCCAATAAGTTTGATGTGTCACATGACCCTCTTCCTATTGAAAAAACAAAAGTTGGATTCAAAATGGCCGACTTCAAAATAAAATGGCCGACTTCAAAATGGCCACCATGGTCACCACCAATCTTGAAAAGTTTCCCCCCTCACATATACTAATGTGCCACAAACAGGAAGTTAATATCACCAACCATTCCATTTTATTAAGGTGTATCCATATATATGGCCCACCCTGTATATGCATAATAACTGATTTATGCTTTGACTGTCATTTCTACACAGAGTTACAATATTCAGTTCATAATTTATTTTGATGTTCACAATTTTTTGTATATTTGCACAATAGTTATATCACTGTACAAATATGGTGTCACGGATAAATGACACAGTACTAATTAATTTTTTAAAACTATGTATTGGCACTGCACTTTATATCTACTCTTCCAGTAAAATAGAACAGACAAATTAGTGGGGGGTGGGGTGGGGTGGGGCTACCTTCATATTTTAAAGTGATTGTAAAGTCTAATTTCTTAAAAAATAACATGTTATACTGCTCTGTTGCAGTGTTTTTTTAACAGGGCAGCCTGGATCCTCCTCTTCTCAGGTCCCTCCCTTGCTATGAGGGCACCCGAGCTGAGCTGCAGGTCCGTGTGTCCATTCAGACACAGAGCTGCCGTTCTGCCCCGCCCCCTCTCTCCTGATTGGCTAATTGACTTTGATTGACAGCAGCAGGAGCCAATGGCTGTGTCTCAGTCAATCAAAAGGGAGAGTCCCGGACGGTCGAGGGACTCATTGAAAATCGCTGGATAGAGATGGACTCAGGTAAGTATTAGGCCTCTTGCACACTGCAGCTTGAAAAAGCACAATGCAGATTATGTTTTTACTGAGCTAAAATACAGCCCATTCCTTGTAATGTGCCTATGCACGCAGGTGCGTATACAAGCACTGTGTATTCCTCAGTAAAAAAAAAAAAAAAAAGAAAAATCTGCATTTTTGGTCAAAAATAATAATGCAAATATGTGCTAATGGCCATTAACATGCTGCAGAACAAAAGAACATGTGAATAAGTTTGTGCGCATTTGCACAAACGCATATGCGAGAAAATGCGCAAATACATATGAAAAACCCGTCTGAAAACGTACACGCTCAAACAGGAGTATCGTGTGCAAGAGGCCTCAGGGGGGCTGCTATACACAGATGGCTTTTTATCTTCATGCATAGTATGCATGAAGATAAAAGAAACCTTCTAACTTTACAACTCCTTTAAGGGTTTCAGTTTTGTGAAGAAATGTGTCAAATTTGTACAAATTTTGTGTGACATTTATAGATGACCTCTTTTTATCAATCTGATCTAGTTTCACAACAGCTGTTGCTGCGATTGAAACTTTAGCTTAAATGACTACCTATCAGAGGAACCTGATAAAATATAAAATGGTTCTGAATATGAAGGAGCGGATGTTATCTGAATGGGCAGACCGCAGTTCATCTACAAGATCCAGCATCCAGTAGATTGTAAGTTCTTTTAGAAGACCTTTAGGCAAGTGATGTTCTTCAACATATGAGCATTTCCAGTTAACCTGAACCATCCCTAGTTCCACAATAAAAGATCCAGACATGGTTCTATGATTCTTATGCAGACAATAGCATAAAATACACTTCACAAATACTATATCAGTGCATATAGTTTACTACTTTAGACAATTGCTTCTGCAGACTCTGTTAAGTAATTGCTTTATGTGTTAACTGACAATGAGCAAATGAAAGGTTAGCAGGAAGTTTTTCTTTTTTTAATGTATTTACCAGACTCCTGCAAACAGAAACACTATCCAACACACAGTTATTGCTCCTTCCCCTGAAGGGGATCATATTTAGAGCATGGCACTTTGACTTCCTGAGAAATTGGCCTTAAGTGCAGTAGTCGCTTTGTGGTTACAGAGACGGGCTGGCGAGAGAAATAATGCCTCTAGAAAGAACTGTAGATCTACACTGAACCCTGATCAGTGACTGGTACATTGCTACCGTTTATTAGAGAATCAAAGATTGGCAGAAGAATCAAAAAGATTATTCAACCAAAAATAAAATGCAAAATGGTGGTTATGTGGGAAGAACAGAAAAAAAGCACCATTCCGTGATTATTTTTTTTTAAATTTGCAAATTAAAATTATAGTGGTTAAAAAAACAAATCAAAAAAAGGTGAATGAATAACTAAAAGTGTGTGGCTGGAAGCATTTGTGTACGTACCTCCTAACGCAGAATAAGCAGAGACAGCCAGTCACAGAACAGAAAGGTGAAAGGTCATAGGCCATAAGGAAAACAAGAAGGCACATTTAAACCACTTATTAAAAATCATAGCCAAACCAAACCAATACAAACTCACAGATAATATGGAAAAAGTAAAAAGACATACAAAAATAATCACTGTTTGTTGATTAATGCATTATCCTTGTTGAAAAGTGAACTCATCAAAGGCAATACTGTTCAAAAAGGGAAGGACAATTAAGAAATGTGTTTATTCGTTTTAAGTGAAATAAGGCACAGTTTAATCTACATTTCCGTGCAAATGTCAAACTTAAACCACAGAGGAAAAAGCCATTGTGTGGCCTTGGTTCAGACTCAGTGATGTCACTACTTTCTTTGGACTGGCAGCTTTTACTGTTTACAGCTGACAAGTAACAACTATATTGAAGTCATAACTCATAGGCCTTTCTGATCGCTAGCCTGGAATGGTTCATTACTGCATAAAAAAAGTGTAACAAGTTACCATGCACTTACAGAAAATGCCAATTTAATTTTATTCACTTTATGTAGATGTTTAAAGTGCAACAATCCATTGTAACCAAACAGATATTTTTATGTAGTGTGATTGGTGAAATGTGTTTTCTAATTGTTTACTACAGGACATTGCACTTTCCATCCAACTACCTTTTCTATGGCATAAACCTACTAAATTGCCGTTTTAATTATAATAATGTTTGGCAATTTCCCAAATTACGACTTAAAGTCATTTCAGGAATTACGTAACAGGTCTTCATATAATACTGCTAGAAAAAAATATGTTGTTTTCATATCTCCATATTATACCAAACAAAAAATTAAGGTTACCATACGGCTAAAATTCTATGCACATGTTCAGAAACAATTATACAGAATAATGGTTTGGATGCCAAGACTGGAATATTTTACCATGTAGTAAACATGCTGCAGAAATATAGGGAGTTCAGGCACTGTGAATGGTTTCAGTTATGCTGCCTAGTGGTTTGTGCACCTGTTGTATGTGGCTATCTCAAATTCTGCAATAAAGTGGTTAACCTGGAAAATCAAATACAAACGAAACATTAAATCATTTGTGCAAAGTATGGCAGGTAGAAGAGCAGCCTGTAATCTAATCTTCCCCGCTCTATTGATTAAAAAAATCCAGACACCTTGAAAAAAAATGGTGACGCCCCTCCTCTTTTCCTTTGATTGACAGTCTGTGTAAAGAGACACATGCACAACCCTGTGTGAAGAAGGCGCGTGACTGCGATCATAGCTGGCCAAGTTTACCTTTACTTTCCTCCCCTCTCTCTTTTGGATTTATCTAGGCACAAAGCACACAAACTCTTACATGGCAAATTTGTAGCAGAGCGAGAGACAGACAGTGAGAGACACAGAGAGAGATAGCGAGAGAGACACAAAGAGAGAGGCAGTGAGACCGAGAGAGACAGAGAGTGAGAGACAGAGAGACAGAGAGAGGCAGAGAGTGAGCAAGAGGCATAGAGAGAGAGAGAGAGAGACAGCCAAAGGGAGAGACAGTGAGAAAGACAGTAGAGAATACACAGAGACTATGTATAGGTGGGAGGGGAATATTGTGATATTAGGTCTCCATCCCCCCAAGCTTTGGTGCTATGCCACACCCACAGATCAGCAGATGTTCGAGGGCTACAACTAAATAAAGGATGCATTTTTGAGAGGTACATAAAATGTGATTTATGTTATCACAGCATTATCTACTAAACAAAAATGGTGTCTGCATCCACTTTAAAACATACTCCAGAAGTAAAAAAAAAAAAAAAAAAAAAAACACTGTTTAAAACAGCAACCTTAAATAAATTACAAAATTAATCTAAAACCCATTAAAAGTGAGAATAGGTAGGTAAACTAAGCTTAAAAGCAAACACAAGAAATGTTAAGTGCACTTGGCAAAAGGGTGTTACCTTGGTCACCAAATACTGTGTCCCTTCAGGCTCCAGTGATGGAAATCCTGGCTCTTATATATCTGCAGCATCCAAAGGTAATGCTATACCAATAATTAAGAGTGCTAAAAAATGAACCCAACAGTCCTGGTGGTTGACAGTTGGTTTAGATAATCACTTATTGTGCCACAACATAGTGTCCAAAACACGTTTTACCAGTAACTGAATGAAATGTCATAGCAAGAAAATATATAAAGCTATAAAGTATGTGAACACTTACTTGAAATAAACCATTTCTCTGTGATTGGATTTCTATTGCTGCATAGCAAAATATAGTTTCCCAGCATACAATTGCATTTCAAGGGGGGCAATGTAGATTGTTAACAACAAAATCAGCCACCATCACAACCCTATTAACATTGGTGACTTATCAGATTTAGAGCAAACACATGGATTTTGGATCCAACTACAATATTGACTTTGTCAGCTTACATTGTAACTGTTTTGAATGTTACATTAACAGTATAATAAATTACAGATTTAATAAAGATGTGATTTTATCTGTGGTTGTTTATGCACAGTATTTTACACTCTGGAGTATGTTTAAGGTAGGTAGGAACTTGAAAACTGTAAATTGGGCATCTTAAAAGTCCCTTAATTCTACCTTTGTTGCTTTGATCTCTGAAATGTTGGTACCTCCAAAATAAGAAATTATTTAGTAAGGTACTGTTCCTTTCTCCCATTATCCACACTGATTAAAAAATGAAACAGTAACTTTATAATGTTTCTATATATACAGCAACATAAACACGAACATGTTTCTGCTATCCATTAGCTGCCAAAGACAGATACTGTCGCAGCTTGGGAATATAATGGTGTTGTACAGACTAGTGAGAGCAGACCAAATTACTTAAAAATGGGGTGATGACCATTTCTTACCAAGTATGAAAGATAGCCCTTGCTAATAGTTCATCAGAATGATAAAAAATATGATGATTCAGTCAACAGCCACTGAGTCACCATTTATGGTTTGTGGGATTTTTGTGACCATTTTGTTTCAATGCTGTGCAGCTAACCATTAGGCAGACTAAAGTAAGCAACATTCTGTTAGACAACTGAGGGTGTTCCAGTGTGTTAAAAAGTACTAATAAAAATTCTTTGAATTTAACATAAAAGCTGCTAAGAATCTTTTAATTATTAAAAATCTGATATGAAGTGTTTTCCTTTGAAGATAAATTAATTATACACGTGATAACCAAGTTAGTATGCCAAAAGTGTGACTGCAGGGGCTATGTATCCTAATTATAAAAATATCTTTCTCAAAATCATCCATCTATGAGCTAACATGTAGGAGATTTACAGTTCTCTTACACTTTTTATGCTTAAATACTAGGAAGTCCTCAAGTCCATTTAAAATATCCTCCATTAAATTTAATGCTTGTGTCATTATTGGGCACTTGCGTAAATGTACTCTAGGCCACTTGGGAGTTCAGCGATAATGTAAAAGGTTCGTAAAAAGCCCACAGAAAGAATATCTGTTGAATAGATACAAAAGATCAATATCAATGGTCATAGGCAGTTTTCATTATATCATCTTCAGTTTTCTTCTCAATTAAACAAATAAACCTTTACAGCCCAACTGAACCCTAGACGTGAAACACAGCTCTGGCCATAACACCAATCCTAAGCAAACTGCCCACACAACCCCTTTACTAAATGTGCATTTAAAAATGTATCTGTATTGGGCTTGTGATAAATTTTCACTGATCATGTAGCAAAGCATAGTCTGCTGTTCCAAACGATCAGTTATATTAGAAAAACATAAGAAGGTTAATATGGGTTGACACATAAGGCTTGATTTGGGCTTTGTATGTGAGGATTAGGTGAAATCCAGGTCATGAAGTATGGGATACAAGGATTTTGTTGGAAAATCTGTGTAGACAGACATAAATTCACAATTACAGCACATGTGGTGGCTTTAGTTGCCAGCTGCATGGAACCAGCAGTCTGGCAAACCAAACTGCAGTTATCAGTGGAATGATTAACTGCAAATCAGCTAAATGGACTAAAAATCCTCTCTTTGGGCTTAAACTATCTACAAAAAGAAGCATTTGGAATGAAACATGGGGATTAACCTTGCTGAGCTCTTTGTAAAAATGCAATTTGCCTGGCTGTTACACTGACCCATTGGCTTCAATGCCTTCTTAAGAACTGACCCAGAATAATTATCCAGATCTGGAAAGTCCAAAAACATGCAGACATCCTTGACTACATATGCTTGTTCTGGGTCAAAGATTCAAAGTACTAAAGCCAAAGTGGTCATCAATCGCAGTCTCCTGCAGACAAAAAAGTAAGCAATTTTTGGGCTAAGACAATAAAAATGTAACCTACCATTTCTAAAGAATTTAGTGACAAGGGATGGAATTGTTTATTATATTTATGATGCACTAGAACCTTTAGAAGTGTCACTGCTTTTCTTTCCAGCTAAAATTATGTTTTGAAAGTAATTTGTGAGCAACCATTTCCAAGGTCCAGCTGAAAGGACTACTCTTCTTTGAGAAACCACTGGAGACAGTCAATCAAAAGAATGAGTTCTGTCAAATGCACCATAGAAACATGTTTCAATGTAAATTCTGTACTTTTTTCAAAGGATATCTTGACACAGAACAGCATACACTCAATGGCCACATTATTAGGTACACCTGCCCATTACCAGAAAATAGTCAAACATGGAATCACAGAGCCTCGACCCAATGCATAAAACATGCAGGCATATTTAAGAGGTTCAGTATTTGCTCAAGCAACAGAATGAGGAAAATGCATGATCCTTGAAACTTTGAACTTGGAATAATTGCTGGTGACAGCCATGGTAGCTGCATTCCAGAAAAAGATCTTTACGCACTACACCATATTTTGGAGTTTACAGGAAATGGTAACAAAAACCTGCTAGAACTAGCAGTTAGATAGGTAAATATACCTTGTTAAAAGGATAAGGATAGAGCAACATGGCCAGATATTATCAAGCTGAAAGGAAGATCACATCTGCTCAACCAACCTCTTTCTACAACATTTAATGTGTCTCCTTAGCACATTCTTTTTTTGGGGCCATCTCAGACTAAGTGCAGATAATGCAACATTTAGTCCCCAAGGGGTAAGAGTAACACAAGTCCAGTAATGGGCCAAATGAAGTTTTTTGGTGCCTTGTAGCCTTCATCCTGACCCTGAGTATCATACCATCATCAATATATAAACTCTACGTTTTACGTATCATGGGCCAGTTATTGTTTTGTATAGCTTCTTGGTCTTCATGTAGAACAAGGTCTCCCATCACAGATTAGGGTAAGACCAGTTCCTGTGTCCTTACAAGGGTGAGTTATTTCTTTATTCACCATGAAAACTAATTGGCTAGGGGTTGTAGAGGTTTCCATTGACCCTGGTACAGATTTCCTGCTTAAATGCTCCAGGTGGACCAGGTAAAGTCCAAAGTTTCTGTGCATGAAGATTCTTGGGTCTGAGAATATCGATCTTTGACAAAATTATCTGAGACGGTACAGCACCTATAAGGACTCTTGCACACAGGAGAAAAAAAACGAAACATGTTTTTACTGATTTGAGATGCATTGTTGTCTATCGAACCATGCACACAGCTGAGTAAAACAAAAACTAGAATATTTTACATTTGAGTGCAGTAATTTACTCGCATACATGTGTTTACTCATCTATAAGCATGTTTACGTGAGAAAAAAGGAGTATATTACAACACTGGCAATGGAGAATTTTACTCATCTATACTCAAATCTTTACACAGTTTTTTTTTTACTCATGGACTTTCTGTCAACAAGTTACAGCTGTCAGCGGGGAACACCTGATGACTCGTCGGTTATTTAGGACGTGGCAGCTGCCTGCTCCTTAAAGCGGAGTTCCACATATAATTGTAAGCTCCGCTTATCTGTCTTATCCACCCCACCTTTCGGGGGCGGGGGGGTGGGTTTGGGATGGGGGAGTACCTGTTTTTGACAGGTACCCGTCCCCACTTCCATGGGACCTTGCCACAGCGAGGTCCGTCAGAAGATCGTCCCCCTCCTGCCTCCCTCCCCCGCCACCGAGCCATTAATAAAGCGCAGCATGCTTAGTGCATGCACAGCAGGGATCCGGCTGTGAAGCTGCAGGGCTTCGCTGCCAGTTTCCCTTACAGGCTATGGCAGCGGCACCACCCGAGAGCCAATGGAAAGATCGGCTGGGGTGCCAACATCGCTGAATTCCAGGACAGGTAAGTGTCCCATTATTAAAAGTCAGCAGCTACAGTATGTGTAACTGATAACTCTGTGCGGGGGCAGAACTCTGCTTTAACTACTGGCTATTCACAGTTTAAGGAGAAAAAAAACAAAAAACAAACACAAAATGCATATAAATACACATTAAAAACTTGCATTTTTGGTGCGGGTCCATTGAAGTTTATTATACGAAAAACGCAATCTGCTGTGGGAAAAAAGTCCCTGACCCTTTCAAAAAAGGCAGCGGCTGAAAAATGCATAGATGTGAACATGTCCCATGGGCAACCATGTTCGACAATGGCTCTCTAAGTGTTTTGTACTATTCTCTCACTGTCTGTGTTGGTTTTATTTTGCACTTGGTTGATGTTCTGCTTTGCTGTATGCATGGAATATTCACCCTGGATGACTATGAGGCCTAGTGAATGTTGTTTTCACTTAGGTTTCTTGACCGAGGAGCTAACGCAGCCTTGTTTAGATATTTTGTTTTTGTTAAAAATCATTATTGTCACTAATAGGAAGTAGATTTGTGCAATCATGTGCTTACAATATGTCAGGCTTTCAGAGTGAATGCCAAGCTTAACTGCAAGTTTGGCAAATACACATCCAGGAGGCTGAAAATAGTAATTATGATGTACCTGTAATTTCCATATGTTGAAGTACAGTACAGACACAAAAACTGATTCTTAAACCATGGGTTATATGCTACTTGCTTCAGGTGGTTGGACACGGGCAAAAGTTTTGCTGAGTCCCAGTGTACCCATATAGCTCCACCCACTCAGATTCATTTTTTTTTTTTTTTTTAGCAAATGGTAAGGAGATCAAAGAGAACAGTGGAGAAGGAATCTGTGTCCTATTTATTACTCCAAGATAGGGAACCTACAGGCAAGCCAAAATTCATATCATCATACAGTACAGGACACAGGAATGAATTCTTAGTCCATGGGATGCACCCAAGCAATAATTAGAGGGGTGGACAACAATTGGCTATAATAGCAACAATAGGCCCACAGGAAAACACAAAATGGGTCAGCAAACCCAAACGAACAGTTCACAGCAGACCTTCCAGCTAAGACATAGATCAGCAGAGGCTCAAACAGCCACCTGTCAAAACAGGAACAGCGAAAGATGGAAGGTCTGCAACTCATGGAAAAAACAAACAAAAAAAAACAGATGCCTTTTGTTTCACTTGACCCTCCCTTCTAGATTGTGAGCTCCAACGAGCAGGGCCCTCGGATTCCTCCTGTATTGTATTGTAACTGTACTGTCTGCCCTCATATTGTAATGCGCTGCGCAAACTGTTGGCGCGATATAAATCCTGTATAATAATAATAAAAAAGATGCTAGATGTTGTAAAAGACCCAAGAACCCCAACATTTTGGAAGAACAAGCTTGGGTAGGGAATGAGGGATTTGTTCTCCGAGGACAGAAGCCCTAGAAAAAAAATGCAGAATAACCACCCAGACGAGTAGAAAAGAGGTCCAAAGAGGGACCACTCTATGAGGGGTCAGTTTCTGAGTGAAGCCGTGGCAGGCAGCCATAGATGATGGTCCCCATAGCGTGAATTTCAAGTTGATTGACATGTCATCAAGTCAGGACGTGGGGTGCGAAATTTCATTCCAATAGAGGGCGAGAAGAAGAGAAACCATAAAACAAAAAGGACTGGCCCCTTGGATAGCCAGTCTTCCTGTAGCCAAAAAAAGAGGGGGGAGCACAGAGAGTGTGAAAACCAATGCATTGGGAAGAGGTTATACAAGGTTAGCCCATATCCTGCAGGGTACCAAGCGCTAGGTGTTTGACGATCCCAAACAAATGAAGTTACAAGATGAGAATGAGAACAAGTTCTGGGATGGAGTTCCCCATCATCACACTAGGCAGAATCTACCTCACATGATAGATTGCAAAGAATAGGGAGAGATCTGCATGCCCAAAGGAAGGCAGGGCACCCAGCCTGGAGGATTGAATGTGCCTAACTGGTAAATATCAGTGAAAGAGATGCTAGGAGGTCTCTGGGCAAAAGTCTATAGAGCAGTCATATAAAACTTAAAATGTTTGGTGAGAGAGGCAGGCGAGTACTGGGGGAACCTGCAAACCACATGTACAAGTGAAAACATGCATAAAGGGGAAGACTGAGAACAGGGGCACTGCGATCTTTACCAGTACTAAGCCGATAAATGAAGTTGACCAGTATATAAAAGGCCAGATTTTTGAGGAAATGAGCTAAATGGCTCTTGAAAATGTAAAACAAACAACTCTATACCCCTGATACACAGGTGTAATTGTGATAGTAGGTTTGGAGCCCCTTCCTTTAGAGATCACTTCAATGTATTCCTCAAGGGCTTTTCCAAAGAGGAGCTCACACTCAAAAAAGCATGTGCAAAGGGAAACTTTCCCAAGCAGGGGCAGCTAGCTAACCTCCAAGCCATAAAATTCTGCATATATGAATAGAAAGCAAGGACATTCTAATGTTTTCACATATCACATGCTCTACAACATCTACGCAAATAGTAGGGCTCAGGGCAAGTGCAGTAATTTTGCAAAAAATATAGTATTCTCTATATCAAGAGACAGTTCGCTAGTCTAGAGTTCTCCAGTCCAGTTCACCTTAGTCTGGGCAACTGATAAGGTGGCAAAAGCTGGCTGAAAGGCTGGAACTGCCCTGTCAGAGCAAAGGATGAATTCAAAGGTGTCAAGCCCATCATCTGAATATTTAAAGGAGAGAAGGCTTTCAATAGGAACAAGAGACTGGGAATTCTTCTCCCATAGGGTATAAATAAGTAAAAATGCCAAGAGGGGTGAATAACCTCTCAGAGTTGGGTCAGTCATTATATAAAGTCTAAATCGGCTTAATAAAAAAAGGGAAAGACTTTCTATGAATTTCTTTATTTTTCATGCCTATTGGAGTATGTGGAGACTGTGCAGAGCAAGTTGCATTGAGCCAGAGACTAGTACACACTGGGGTTGATTTACTAAAGCTGGAGAGTGCAAAGTCTGGAGCAGCTCTATATAGAAAAAAATCAGCTTTCAATTTTTTTGTCAAAGTTTAACTGAACAAGCTGAAGTTTGAAGCCAATTGGCTACCATGCAGAGCTGCACCAAATTAGGCACTCTCCGGTTTTAGTAAACCAACCCCACTATCTCAATCAAGTCCAACATAGCCAGAATGTGGTGAGAAGGAGAAGAATTAACTTCACAAAATGCTGGTGGTGAAAAATCTTTGGAAGCCTCCACTGAAATGTCAGAGTGCCCTTTGCCTTCGGCAAATATAAGTGCATCAGGCAATTTAGGTTGTAACCCATAAATATAGTCTGGGGAGGAGAGGCTGAAAAGTGTTACAACTGTTGGCACCTGCTGTTTCTAGTAGTGATGATAGCATCTGGAGTAGATGAGACATAGTGGCAAAAATTCTGCTTTAAGCTGACCATAGATGGATTGAAATTTGTCCAGTTCAGTAGGTCTGGCCAAATTTCGAACCATGTGTGGCCACTCCTGTTAGAAAAAGTTGATCTAGCGATTGGCTTCTGTCGAATGGGCTTTATGGAAGTCTTTTCTTGATCAGCAGCTGCAGCCAATAGGGTGCAGCCACCGATCAATGTATTGTCAGTGAAGAGCCCCGCTGTCAGAACACAATGCCTCAGCAGGGATGATTCCTCTAGCCACCTGGCTGAACGAAGAAAAAAAAAAAGATCCATCTATGGCCAACCTTAGGACAGGTCGCATGTTGTGTGTCTGTGGGGCAGCCCATATCAGGGAGGTGGAGCAGTGTCAGAACTTGCTGCAGAACAAGGGAATTGCTATCAAACTGAGAGGAACTTAAGATTCCTCAGAGCCTGCAGTGGAATTAACATTGCTTGATCCATGTGCTCCCAAGCATCTGTAAATTGCTAAGGGGGATACCTGGATACTTACGCAATGGATGCAGACTGAGGGGGTTTAGTGCGTTCAGTATGAAGGAATCACAACAAACCAGGCGCTGGGTTCCTGTGGCTATATCTCGAGTATCAAGCAACAGGTAAGTCAGAAAACAGCTTGTATCGTCGGCAGAAGATGGCAGCTGGAAGTGCCCAGTTAGGAATCTTATAGGCACAGGTCACTAACCAGAGCAGAAAAAAGACCACCAAAATTAAATAGGTAAACGGTATATTAAGGATTCCTATGGCCCAAATAAAGATAATAATAGCTTGTTTCCTGTACTGTATGATTAAGATATTACTTTTGATTATTGCGATACCAGTTGTTCTAATTTATTTCCCTAGACCTCTATCTGGCCTGAAAGGAGCGTGAAAGGAAGAAAAAAAAAAAGCACTGTGGACAGTTTTTCTCAAATAGCTGCATTCACCTGGCTGTATGCGTGAACATCAGCATCTGCAAGTGATCGTGCAGTATAGCTAAGTATTTGGAGATGAAAAGGCATATTTATTTTCTCACCTCAACAGCATGTCTTTTAAAGCGGAGTTGCACCCACATTTTTCACTCCTCACCATGCAGCACTTAATGTGCATCCTTAAAATGAATTGGCAATTTATTATTTTTGTTCACTTACCCGATTTATTCCTATATCTAATTTCACTTCCTCCTTTAGGGGCTGCGGCACTGTACGTCATTTACGGCTTTGCATTGGCTCCTGTGAGATCTTGGTCAGCTTGATATGGCAGGGCTCTGGTGGCATGTCAAGCTGACCAAGATTTCCCATAGAAGCCAATGTTAAAGGTTACTGGAACTGTGCCAAGCTGACCAAGATTGCACCACACTGCACACGCGCGAGATCGGCAGGTGCATCCTGGGTAGCCGGCATGCACGGAATTCATGAAGGAGGACACTGCGGCTTCAGATGCCCATACTGGAGATGGCTGCGCTGTGCAGGAACTTCACAAAGTAAGAAAACAATGCTGCACAAATAGACCACCTTTGCTACATTGCACGAGGCATGAATATTCTAGGGATATTTTTATCTTAAAAGTCATATTTCGGCCGGAACTCCGCTTTAAATAGAAGGCAAGGGCTGCAAAAGAACAACATACAAGATTGTGTGCAGATTTTCAAACAATAAATTCAGTATACCTAATACAATGGTTACCAGTTTGCAGGATATCAAGAAACCAAATGTAATAGGTACTCATTAAATTCCATTATATTAGCTCTACAACCATAAGAGGCAGCACACAAGTGGCTTCAGCAGCAGAAAACACTTCAGGTAGTAAGTACTTCCATCAGCTGAGAAAGGGAAAATAAGGCTATAGTAAGCATAACATTATCAAAACTCTACAATGCAGATTCCAGAAGAAATCTTGATTCTTCAGACAACACAATGTTTTCTCAAAGTGCAGACGGTTGTGCAACCATGGATAGTTTGGGATTAGGTGGTATAGAGGGTAGGTCACAACAGAAATATATTAACAAATCTGATTGAATGGTATGATAATATTAAATTGTTGTGAACCAAACTGCTTAGAGAACATTTCCAGTCTTTCAACAAATCCATGCAGCAAATAATTCAGGGTATTCTAAAGGCAAAAGTGTGTTTAATCCAGTAGTAAATCGATGTACCTAATAAGCTGGCCACTGAATGCAATTTATACCACACTCACACAATATACATAGGAATAATGTAAAAAACTACCTAAGAATGACATCTCTTATAAGGCAATTAAAGTCTTCTTCAGGATAGCGTTCCACATAATGCAAAATGGATCAGAACCGTTTGCAACGCTTCACCGTACAAACCCTTAGACAAGAGGAATATGTGGGTCGTCAGGGATGACCACCTGATCTCTGGATTCAATACATTTTAGCTGAAGTTAAAGCAGGTATGTAGATCAGCACAATCAAAATAAGGCTAGAAATCCTAATCCGCACACTTGTGCCAGGATAGTACTGAAATCTGAAGGAATATGATCAACATGGCAATCGGTAACTAGACATTCCAGAAGTAGGAGGTTAGCACTCACAACCTCCACACTTTCTCCTACCAGGTTTCATATAAAATATTGAATCTATGTTGTTTGTGCAGTACAGTAGACCCATAATAATATAACTAGCACAAAAGAATCTTTCACAAGAACGAAGAAAAAAATGTCAAAATCTGTCATCCCAGCAAACATATGAATAAAAAAAAGTTTTAAAATATTATCTGGTCATGTGCACTACAGCTTAGTCTGATATCACAGACTTTCATGCTTACAGTGGGCATTTAATACTAACATTACATGCCTACTGTTATAACCATTGTGCGTTACAGGTTTATGTGCGACACAGATACCTGCTCATGGCTGTTATTCCAATAAATGTTTAAAGAAAAAAAAAAAAAGATAAAAAAAAAAAAAGGGAAAAATACAACAGATACCTGAGGAAAATAGCTATCAAACTTAAAAAAAAAAAATAAATAAAAATAAATACAGACACCCAACCAATAAGAAATGTGGCATGTTAAAAGTGAATGGATCATTTCTGGTGCTTTCAAAGGTCTCGCAAAACAGGTGTAAAGAATAACCAACCCACAGACATAAATAAAAATAAATAAAAAAAAAAAATTCAAACTATCGATAAAAGGAGTCCATAGACAACATAAAAAGGGAAAAAAAAAAAAATAGAAAAAAAAAAAAAGAAATTTGTAAATAACCTTATTGTCGGTACTCGTCCATAGACACAGCGTGTATTTGGACATTGCGTGTTACCAATATTGTCATCCGTACATTACAATCATAATTTACGGGTGACATTCGTACTTTCAGACACTATAGTCTGATTCGACATCACGTGTACTGGTCTATTATAAAATTTTGAAAAAAAATAAGTATACAAA
>BLSH010160710.1:1210038-1229699 GCA_018402905.1 Glandirana rugosa | reverse complement strand
CATTTCACTACTGAAATATTACCGTGTCCTTCAGTTATTTGATAGATCAAAATGAAATTGCTGATCCAAACACCCAATTATTTATAAATGACAATCATGGAAATTGTCAGGGGTTCCTAAACTTTTGAACACAACTGTATATCAATAGGTAACAAATAGTTAAATTGTATATACATTAAACTCTAAATATAAATATCTAAAGACAAAACAATGTGTATAAAAGCTGCTATCCTCTTATTTACTTTTGATTATGGCCCTGATGAAGAAGGTTTTTTAAAATTAATTGGAACCATCTGCTTTCTTATTCAGCAACAAGCCTTCTTCCAAGTTCTGACTGCATCACTGACACTGCAGACGTGTATCTTACCTGCTTTTTGTAACCATGATTTTTTTTTTTTATCAACTTTTATAGCTCTACCCAAGTTTTTTTTTTTATACACAAGTAATTCCACCCAAGTTTTTAGGGCCTCATAGGTTCACTTTGCGAGGGATGCCTACAAACTTCATATTACATAACATAGCATGTACTGAACAGTTGTATACTTAATGAACACTTTTAAAATGATTCTTAAGTAATGTTGCAAGTAGTTGTCTGTAACCTGCCTTATAGTGACGCTCCCATAATTAACAGCAGACATTTCAAAACAGGCTGACAATAGTAGGTCCTCCCCTGACTGACTAGAGAGGGAGTTATTGTTCTGTATGCAGAGATAGGGCTAGCCCATCTAACTAGCCTCAGAGAATGCAAGTCATCAAGTTTAGGTCTAAGCAGCTTTATAACATATAGGGCAGGGATATGCAATTAGCGGACCTCCAGATATTTCAGAACTACAAGTCCCATGAGGCATAGCAAGACTCTGACAGCCACAAGCATGACACTCAGAGACAGAGGCATGATGGGACTTGTAGTTTTGCAACAGCTGGAGGTCCACTAATTGCATATCCCTGATATAGGGCATTGGCAAAATTGAAAGATGGCTGCATCGAAAGATAAAAAATTACATGTAGCCAACAGCAATGATAGGCCTTTTGTCACGGTAACAACTTACAAGCATAGTGTCTACAATTAGTACACTAATGGTCTCTATGACGAGCATGGGGATGTGCACTGAGACTTTATCAAAGTGTTCAAGGTCCATCCAACAGTCAGTATAGCTTTAGTATTGTATGTCACTGGGTCATACCCAAACCCACAGGTTCTACCTGACCCACCATTCCGTATCCTTGTCATATAAAACTGTTGTGGAAACCAATTTCAACATTGCTTTAGAGAAGAGTCATGAATGAATGCAGGTAATCAGACTGCACAGACCTTTCCTATTTGGAAACTATCATACATGAAGGCCAGTATTTTATACTAAATACCAGGGCATTCATTATACTCAAACTGTAGAACAAAACATAATATTTACTAGCTAGTGTACAAAAGGCTCAAGGGCACATCCAGCTGCAGGTTCACAGTTATGATATACACATTTCCCAACATCCAAAATAAGTATACTAAAAATTCAGGGCAGGCATATAACTATAATTGCAAAAAATGTAGTAATGTATGATGAGATGGAAAACCCATTTCTCTCTGCATTTGCAGCATTATGCAGACCACCTAGAATTGGCATCGAACTATGGATATCCTTAAAGTTTTAAAAGTCTAAAACAAAGAAACATTGATATTTTGAAGGGGTTTTAAGCAATGCTGTTGGCAAGAAACTGTGCCAAGCAGCTTTCTGCCAACCCAGTATATGCATCCCCTACAAAGACCCCACTATTCACAAGAGAACACTGAGCCACAGGCATTGAGCTGTATGGTTCTTTTAATTATTTGACCCACAAACCACCGAGATTTCCACATTATGCATATGATAAAATACTGACCTTAGTGCTTGGACGAGATTCAGATCTGCAAACTCATGGAGTTCAACGAATGCTTGGAGAACAAGGATATTAAAATCATCCCTATTGGAAGCAAAAAAAAAAACCATGAATTACAGCGTAACTCTACAGATAGTAATAGTGATCTAATTAAAGAGCAGGTTAGCAAAGGGGTCCCCCTATGAATCTTGGTAGCCAACGCTCTCTTGATTCAGGCCTGCTCAGCCATGACATGAAAAGGAGGAGTGGCAAAAATTTAGCTGCATACAGATGCTTGGCAGGGAGCAATCAAGTTGTTACAAAAAAAGGATCCAATTTTCTAGCATTAAGGGTAATAGATAGGAATTGTCTCAAGCCGTATGCGTTACCCTACTAGCACACACAAACACATTCTCTTATTCTATGGAAAATGAAAACAAATCTAACTGGTTGCTATGGAGCAATACAGCAGTTCTGTATTGCTTTCTTCCGACATTTTTATAAAAGTGTCCAATATGAGATTTTGGACTGGACAAAAACTTAAAGGGGTTGTAAAGACAGAATGTTTTTTTATCTTAATGCATTCTATGCTTTAAGATAAAAATCCTTGTGTGTAGTACCCCCCAGCACCCCTAATTACTTACCTGAGCCCCTTCTCTCTTTAGTAATGTCCACAAATGTCTAAGCCGCCTGGGACACTCCTCCTGATTGGCTGAGACAAAGCAGCAGTGCTATTGCCTCCTGTGGCTGTCAATTAAAGTCAGTCAGCCAATCAGGGGAGAGAGGGGGCAGGGCAGGGCCGGGGCTCCATGTCTGAATGGATACAGGGAGCTCTGACTCGGCTTGGGTGCCCCCATAGAAAGCTGCTGGCTGAGGGGACACTTGATAGGAGGGAGGGGCCAGGAGCAGCAAAGAGGAACCCAAGAAGAGGAGGACCCCGGGCTGCTCTGTTCAAAACCAAATGCACAGAGGAGGCAAGTATAACATGTTTATTATTTTTTTTAAAAATTAAAAAAACAAGCCTTCACTTTAAGGGAGTTTTCTACTATAAATTTCAATTTAATTTTTACATTAATTTGATATTTTTCTTTAAATAAAAATGAACATGCATTGTACTAAAACATGAAAATGCTGTTTGCACAATCCATATTACAATTATTTATTTTTTTACACAGCTGGCCTTTACATAGAGGAGGAAGTTCCAACAAGCAAGGTAAAGGAAAAAGACGCTAACTGTTTTGGTGTCGCACAGAGACCTTTAACCAAGTTGTAAAAATATGACATAATTAAATTGGTTCTAAAGTCAGAATGCAGTGATGTTGCACGAGAGTCTTGGCTGTCCGGGACCCCCCTCCTCATTGGCTCCCGTTGCAGTCAAAGTCAGTTAACCAATGAGAGAGGGGGCGGGGCCAAGCCATTGCTCCGTGTCTGAATGGACACACAGAGCAGCGACTCGGCACGAGTGCCTCCATAGCAATAGAAGGAAGTTGGAAAGGCCACAGGGTACCCATGAGATCCTCTGCTGCTGTATAAAGCCGGGTGCCTGCCTGGTCCGCAGCCAAATGGAAAGTGAAGGAAGATTGCTGCACTTCTAGCATAAAAAAATGTAATCCTTTATTGTAAATCCATTAAAAATAGAGACAGACAATTCACAAATCACTCCCAGGAGATTAGCATACGCGTTTCACACTGTCGTGCTTAATCATTGCCAGCTGCTTGCTGTGTGGGCAGGCAGGATGGGCCAGGAGTGCCGAAGAGGGACAGAGAAAAAGAGGATCTGGGCTATACACGAGTATATACGGTAGTTTAAATTTCGGAACTATTAAGGAATTTAGGAATGTATTAAGAAATCAGGATCAAGGATTATTTTTTTTCTATTTGCTGTCCTTTTTTCACCAGGTTTTGGAGACATAACAGAAAGTGAGAGGAAATATCTTTAAAGGAAAGAATATCTTTAGGGAAATGTCACCCAAACAAGTGTCCTCATTGGAAGATCCAATTTTGGTGACAGCTCAAAATATTTGATTTTACCTTATTTTCTTTTCCAGTGAACATGGTCACCAGGAGAATTAGAGAGGGGTGAATTCCCCAGTGGGAAAACAGAAACCCGGAAATAAAAGTTAGGTTGTAAGATTTAAGTGGGATTTTAGGAATCAAGCTTTGGGTTAAGTCTAAAGCTGAAGGCAAAGACAAGAAAGAGGTAAAGGGAAAAGTGTTAGGCTCAGAAGAAGTGCAGGGGTTAATTTTCAGGGTTTGGTTAGATGTTGAGGGAGAAATTAAAAGTTTATTTTATTAGTCGTGTTAAGATTTAAATTGCCAGTGAACAGGAGGTTAAGTGTTCGGGTCATCCGAAGTATACTTGGTGCCAATGGTAATGAACCTGCTACCAAGAAAGGTCCATTGCAGCCCTACCATTAGTCTTTATTCACCCCAGCAAGATGATTGCCATAGCTTTCTGTTAACATTGTATACAAGTATGCCATAAGAATAGTCGATATCTGGAAGTTTAATGTGGTAAATTGGCATAATACAGGCAATGAAATGCAGAACTTCTTTGTTAAACAAGCTTCTATTATTAAATTGTATACATTACTTACACATAGGCACTGGGGTTAAGTGGCAGCTGACTTGTGCTGTGTCAGCTACTAAAACATTTTAACACATGTCCACATTCCTGAGCCAGAGTGTGGGTATAAATCAAGAATTACACAACAGGGGCATTCAGGGACTTGCGAGTGACAACAGGTGTCTGCCAAGAATATGATTTATTGGCACTGCTACATGGGCACTGGAGAAAAAGCTAGGCGAATATATAACCATAAGCAGAGCTTATAAAAATATAAATAAATAAAAAAATGAAGGTAAAAAATACTCTGGAATATTATGACTAGATCATGAAACATGTAAAATTTACGTTACTGGCAAAATGAGGAAAATGTAAAGATAAATAAATACATGGAGTAAAAATGCTCCAGTATATTTACAACCCCCAGACCCCACATTTACCTACTGTGTTTTGTAACTGTTGCTGGGTAGTCTACTATCTGCACCATTCCTCAAGCTTCCGAGCTGTAGAGGACGCACTGATTGTTGGAGAAACAATTGGAGTCTGCAGCCATGTGGAGGGAGGGAGCAAGGCCGTTGCTTGCCCATGTGCTGTGTGTTTGAATGGATGCACACAGCTTGCATGGGTGTCTCTTTTAGCAGTCAGCTAGCTAAAGTATGCACTTATAAACAGGAAAGGGTGGGAGAGGGGCAGCAGTTCAGGAGCAATTCCATAGAAAACCAAAGGCACAGTATAAAAGAAACAGGCCATACATGTTATGCAATTCTGGACTCTTCCAGTGAAATTAAGGACATGGTATATTGTTTATTATTACTTTAACCACTTCAGCCCCGGAAGGATTTCCCACTTTAGGACCAGAGCACTTTTTGCGATTCGGCACTGCGTCGCTTTAACTGACAATTGCGCGGTCGTGCGGCGTTGTACCCAAACTAAATTTGCGTCCTTTTTTCCCACAAATAGAGCTTTCTTTTGGTGGTATTTGATCACCTCTGCGTCATTTCTGATAGCCGCTATAAACAAAAGAAGAGCGACAATTTTGCAAAAAAACCCAAATCTCTTACTTTTTGCTAAAATACAAATACAAAAAAAAATATATATATATAAAAAAAACATTTTTTTCCATCGATTTTGGCCGATTTATATTCTTCCTCATATTTTTTGTAAAAAAAAAAAATTGCAATCTGCGTTTATTGATTGGTTTGCGCAAAAGTTGTAGCGTTTACGGATGATGAGAATTAATTTCTGGGGTTTTTATTTATTTATTTATTTTTTTACTAGTAATGGCGGCGATCTGCGATTTTTAGCGGTACTGCGATATTGCAGCAGACATGTCAGACCATTTTGACACCTTTTTGGGACCATTGGCATTTGTACAGCGATCGGTGCTATAAAAATGCACTGATTACTGTGTAAATGCCATTGGCAGTGAAGGGGTTAACCTGCAGGGGGCGCTCTAAGGGTTAACTGTGTTCCCTGGGCGTGTTCTAACTGTGTGTGGGCTGGCCTGGCAAGGGGAGGGGCGTGATCACGGCTTCAATATGACGGTGGTTTGCGATAACGAGACACTCTGTTGCCGTCAGACTGCGGTCGGCAAGT
Source organism: Glandirana rugosa (assembly GCA_018402905.1). Taxonomy (NCBI): domain Eukaryota; kingdom Metazoa; phylum Chordata; class Amphibia; order Anura; family Ranidae; genus Glandirana; species Glandirana rugosa. The sequence continues at coordinate 1,223,686 of BLSH010160710.1, read as the reverse complement.
GGTTAAAATCTCAGATGATGCAATTGTTTTTAAAATAGGTTTGGAACTGATAGATATTGTACATTTCTTTTTTTCCCTAGATTTGTGCTGTGCACAATCTCTCACCATAAGGTTTAAAATTAATATATACAGTATCTTCACATTTTTGTAAATATATTTTCATGTGACAACAGTGAAGAAATGACACTTTGCTACAATGTAAAGTAGTGAGTGTACAGCTAACAGTTACAGCTAACAGTTAACAGTGTAAATTTGCTGTCCCCTCAAAATAACCCAACACACAGCCATTCATTTCTAAACCACTGGCAACAAAAGTGAGTCCAGCACTGCCTTAACCCTCTTGGACATTGAGTTCCCCAGAGCTTCAAAGGTTGCCACTGGAGCCCTCTTCCACTCCTCCATGATGACATCACGGAGCTGGTGCATGTTAGAGACCTTGCACTCCTCCACTTTCTATTTGAGGAAGTCCCACAGATGCTTAATAGGGTTTAGGTCTGGAGACATGCTTGGCAAGTCCATCACCTTTACCCTCAGCTGCTTTAGCAAGGCAGTGGTCATCTTGGAGGTGTGTTTGGGGTTGTTATGTTGGAATGTTTCTCTGCGGCCCAGTCTCTGAAGGGAGGGGATGATGCTCTGCTTCAGTATGTCACAGTACATGTTGGCTTTCATGGTTCCCTCCATGAACTGTAGCTCCCTAGTGCCGGCAGCACTCATGCAGCCCCAGACCATGACACTCCTACCACCATGCTTGACTGTAGGCAAGACACACTTGTCTTTGTACTCCTCATCTGGTTGCTGCCACACGTGCTTGACACCATCTGAACCAAATAAGTTTATCTTGGTCTCATTAGACCACAGGACATGGTTCCAGTAATCCATGTCCTTAGTCTGCTTGTCTTCAGCAAACTGATCGCGGGCTTTCTTGTGCATCATCTTTAGAAGAGGCTTCCTTCTGGGACGACAGCCATGCAGAACCAATTGGATGCAGTGTGTGGCCTTTGGTCTGAGCACTCACAGGCTGACCCCCCACCCCTTCAACCTCTGCAGCAATGCTGGCAGCACTCATACATCTTTTTCCCAATGACAACTTTTGGATATGACGCTGAGCTTGTGCACTCAACTGGTTTGGTCGACCATGACGAGGTTTGTTCTGAGTGCAACCTGTCTTGTTAAACCGCAGTATGGTCTTGGCCACCATGCTGCAGCTCACTTTCAGGGTCTTGGCAATCTTCTTATAGCCTAGGCCATAGTTATGTAGAGCAACAATTCTTTTTTTCAGATCCTCAGAGATTTCTTTGCCATGAGGTGCCATGTTGACCAGTATGAGAGAGAGAGAGAGATAACACCAAATTTAACACACCTGCTTCCCATTCACACCTGAGACCTCGTAACACTAACGAGCCACATGACACCGGGGAGGGAAAATGGCTAATTGGGCCCAATTTGGACATTTTCACTTAGGGGTATACTCACTTTTGTTGCCAGAGGTTTAGACATTAATGGCTGTGTGTTGAGTGGGCCTAATTTTTTAACATCACAAAAAGGTATAAGTGCCAAAAGGCCATCTACTCCAAGTGTGTAAGGGTCCCCTATGTGAGGTAAGCCTCCACTTATAATATTAAGAGAATGCCCTTTCCAAGAACCTGTGGAGCTAGGTTTTGTAGCTCTCTAAGGCCCCATTCACATCTGCGCGCTTTTTCCTACATGTTTTTGGCATACATGCAACAAACGTGCCAAAGTAACCCCTGCGCATGTTTTTGCCAGTGAGCCTCGCATATATTGTCACTTGACAAAATGCGCATCTCCTAGCTGTGTTTGGGGTGCTATATGGAAATAATGGTATTTCCAGGAAACTCATGCAGCAATCTGTGTTCTCAGAATGGAGCCTAAAATAACAAAACAAGTGCATAAACGGAATACAGGATAACAGAAAGCACCAGTTTTTGACGCAAAATCACCTGTTCTCTTTTGAAAGATTTTGCTTACTTGATAATGGTGCAGGTGTAAGTTTTCTTTGATTGTTAGGAGCAGGGGTCTCCAAACTTTCTGAACAAAGGGCCAGTTTACGGTCCTTCAGACTCTGAGGGGTCCGGACTGTGACCAATGTGAGTAGAAAATGCTCTGCTGTCAATGTGAGTAAAGAATGCCTCATCATTGTTATTAGTGGGAGGAATATTGCCTCATTGTTGCTTGGTATTAGGGGAAGAATAGTGCCCCATCATTGGTGGTATTGGCAGGAATAGTGTCTCATCTTTGGTATCAGTGGGAGGAATGGTGCCCCATCATTGGTGTCAGTGGGAGGAATAGTGCCCCATCATTGGTGTCAGTGGGAGGAATAGTGCCCCATCATTGGTGTCAGTGGGAGGAATAGTGCCCCATCGTTGGTGTCAGTGGGAGGAATAGTGCCCCATCGTTGGTGTCAGTGGGAGGAATAGTGCCCCATCATTGGTGTCAGTGGGAGGAATAGTGCCCTGGTTTTGGTATCAGGGAAAGGAATAGTGCCCCATCAATGGCATCAGTGGGAAGAATAGGGCCCTGCAGTTTGTCTCAGTGGGATGAATAGTGTCCCATCATTGGTGTAGGTGGAAAGAATAGTGCCCCATTGTTGGGGGTCAGTGGTAAGAAAAAGTGGCGTATTGTTGGTATCAGTGGCAGGAATTATGCCCCATTGTTGGTGTAGAAAAAATAATGCCTTATATCAGTGGGGAGAATAGTGTGCCAAGGGCCTGATAAAGACAAGCAAAGGGCCACATCTGGCCCCAGGGCCGCAGTTTGGAGACCACTGGTTTAAAGGACAGCCACAAAGCAGATGACCATTTTTTGGCTTTGGTGATTGAGAAGGGAAGCACAAAAAAGGGCAATTTCAGGAGAGCTCAGATGTCTGAGATACACAAGTTGATATACTGTATATAGTAAAGAGCTTCCCCAAAGAAGTACAGCTGCAACAGATTAGGGGACAGGTGCCTCTCTCCACCCCACATCTCCAGTTTATGCTTGAATATGTTGGATAGCTGCTATTGAAATCTATACCATTAAGGGAATAGTTACTGCTCCCAAGCCTTACACAAAGATCAGTCTTTCTCTGGCCAACCCCCCAACAGCCGTTACAAACAGAATCCATATATTTTACCAAATAAAGTTTTGCAAAAGACGGTTATCAGACTACAGTTCTTTTACAATTTGTGCTTACAAGGTGTTCAGGAACCTGCGTTGTGGAGTCTGACATCACTCGTGTATATACAGGCGTAGAGATGGAGACAATCTTCTGATATTTTTATGTCTCAATGGAAGTCAGTGGACAGCTGATTTGGTCAATGGGTTTTAAAGAGTGGAGATAATTTATTAGCTCAACAACTCTGCAGGATACAACTGAGCAAAATTAAATATATCCCCTAACACTGCATTTAAACAAAATTACAAGCAGAATCGGTGTATCAATATCAAGCAGGCAGTGCTGGGTGGAATTGCATGCCAACATCTTGGGGTTGATTTACTAAAGACAAATAGGCTGTTCACTGTGCAAAGGATGCTGCAATTTGCAACAAAATTTACCCAAGAGCTTATTGAATGAGGTGATGCTTTTCCGACTTTTCCATAATCTTTGTATCTATCAAAGAAATCAATAGGTAAGGTTTCCATTCATTAATGTGTCTGTCTCTGTCCCCTTCCACAATGATGGGGGGATAAGACTTACACTACTGCAGGGAAATCTTACATTGTCTTTGGCTTTCTAATACCTTCTGTTTGAAGCTTTTTATTCAGTTTTCAAACACCGTATATACTCGGGTATAAGTCGAGTTTTTCAGCACATTTTTTGTGCTGAAAAAGACCCCCCTCGACTTATACCCGAGTCAGTGTCTGTGGTGATCAGTAGTTAAACATTAAACAGAGCCATGCTGCGTCTAAGAGCCGTTCTGTGCTTTGTAACTGTGATTAAACACATTGGAATGTAGAGAATGCTGGAGAGGTGTCAGATTTTCAGCTTGATGTCGGGAGGTGGGCGGGACAAGCTGATGTTAGCTGTTCAGTCCCGCCCACCTCCTAAACTCCGTGAAGAGCTGCAGCTCTCTCTCAGCATTCTCTGCATTCCAATGTGTTTAGTCACAGTTCCAAGCACAGAACGGCTCTTAGAAGCAGCACAGCTCTGTTTAATGTGAAACTAAACTACCTTACTCATCCGTTATGTGTCCTGGCTAATATCCCTGTGTCCTGGCATTAATATCACTGTGTCCTGGCATTAATATCACTGTGTCCTGGCATTAATATCCCTGTGTCCTGGCATTAATATCCCTGTGTCCTGGCATTAATATCCCTGTGTTCTGGCATTAATATCCCTGTGTTCTGGCATTAATATCCCTGTGTTCTGGCTGCTGCATTTCACACCCTAGGCTTATACGCGGGTCAATAAGTTTTCCCATAATTTTTGGGCAAAAGTAGGGGGGTCGGCTTATACACGGGTCGACTTATACACGAGTATATACGGTAATAGTAAAAGAACATTACAATGTAACAAGTGCATAATGACACTGTCATCATAGTCAATAAACAAGAAAATGATGCAAAGAACATATTTAAAGTATATGGGATTCAGCCAGGAACCCATGGAAAGTCCATCAGTAGGTACAAGGAACTGAGCCAACGTGGTCCACCATGAAGAGTCCCGTACAGCAACACGTGTTCTGCTACACTGCAAGAAGAGGCCAAACAGCCTACTCCAGCCCAACATTGTAGGGCCCAGTGGAGGAGTCAAGCAGGACTACACCCGCGCCCCCCCTCCCACTACCAGAGCAGGTGATAACCATATTAATGTAACTATAGCAAATATGGTAACCAACCACTATGGTGTTTAACAATAGACTTCTATATCTTATCCTGAGAACATTAAATAATTAGGAAAATCAAATGCATCAGTAGATTTCTAGTAGCTTGTACACTGTGTGCACAATTATTAGGCAAATTGTATTTTTGAGGATTATTTGCATTACTGAACTACAGTGCTCTCAGTCAATCCAAAATGTTAATAAAACTCAATCCTGAATATTTAAGAAAGTAAAATTAAGGTTTTGGCTTTATAAGAATATCTTTGTGTGCACAATAATTATTGGGCTACAATTAGTGTGCAGAATTATTATGCAACTGAGGCTGGGTTCACACGTATGCGATGCCAAACAATGCATGTGATTTGCACCGCATTGCTGTGCACATCATACGCAATGTCTGTGTGATGCAAATTCAGCCATACAGTTTGTATGGCTGAAATCGCATTGCATTCGCGTGTTCAGACCCATGCATTCCAATTCCACAGTTTGCACTGCGTTCTGCAAACCATATTGGGGTACCATTAACTTTCTATTGACACCCACAGCAGTTCGCAGATGTCAGTGTGAACTGGCTGTAAGTCAAATGTGATGCGGGAACCCATACAGGAATCACACTGGTTCCCGCATCGTACCAGTGTGAACCGAGACTCAATGAAAAATTAAAATTTTCCCATCTCACTTTTCATCTGTTAAAGTGAGAATAACAAACTCAAAATTTACAAAATTGCAATTTCCAAAAAAAAAAAAAAAAAAAAAAAAAAGAAGTGACTAATATAGCCACCCTTCTTTTCAATAACAGGCCGTTCATGGGGTCTGTCAGTTTTTTGATCTGTTGACGATCAACTTTTTCTGCAGCAGCAACCACAGCCTCCCAGACACTGTTCAGACAGGTGTACTGTTTTCCCTCATCATAAAACTCCCATTCAATAAGAGCCCACAAGTTCTCAATAGGGTTTAGGCCAGTTGAAGGGGACCATGTCGTTATTCTTTCATCTTTAAAGCCTTTACTGGCTAGCCACGCAGTAGAGAATCATGCAATGGAGCATTGTCTTGCATAAACATCATGGTCTTCTTGAAAGATACAGACTTTTTCCTGTACCACTACTTAAAGAAAGTGTCTTCTAATAACTGGCAGTAGGTTTGGGATTTTATTCTGAGTCCATCTTTAACCCAAAAAGGTCCAACTAGCTAATCTTTAATAATACCAGCCCCTACCAGTAAGTACCCCACCTCCACCTTGCTGGCATCTGAGTCGAAGAGGAGCTCTATGCCGTTAATGATCCAGCCATCCATCTATTCATCCATCTGGTCCGTCAAGAGTCACTCATCTCATAAATCCATAAAACATTTGAAAAATCTGTGTTCAGATATTTCTTGGCCCAGTCTTGACATTTCAACTTATGTGTCTTGTTCAGTGGTGGTCAGGTTTCAGCCTTCTTTGCCTTGGCCATGTCTCTGAGCACTGAACACCTTATACTTCTGGGCACTCCAGGTAGGTTGCAGTTCTGAAATATGACAGCACTGGAGGATAATGGGTTTCTAGTTGCCTCATGTTTGATTCTTCTCAAATCTTTGGCAGTTAATATGTGTCTTTTTTTCTTAACACGTTTCTTGTGACCCTGTTGACTCCTTTGCAACAAAATGTTTGATGGTTCTGTTATCACGCCCCAATATCTTAGCAATTTTAAGAATGCTGCATCCCTCTGAAAGAGTTCTTACAATTTTTGACTCTTCAGAGTCAGTTAAATCTCTTTTTTTTTTGGCCATTTTGTCTGATGAAAAGAAGCTGCCTAATAATTATGCACACCTTGATATAGGGTGTTGATCTCCTTAGGCCACACCATCCAATAAGCATTCAAGTTTATACAGCTTGGAGTTGGACAATATACATAAAAATCAGGGACGTGCAGTCAGGGGGGGTAAAGCACCAGTGGCCCAAGCTGTCCAATAAAAAAGCTGCAGTGCAGGCACACCTCACTGCAGTGTCATAGAAGGGGGCATGTGTCTAAAAGACAAATGCTCCCTTAAAGCCCAGCCCTCTTAACTACAAGGAAAAACATGGCTTGATGTGTAGAAAATTTACTCATAATCCCATGTTTTTCTCACACAGTTAAGAGGGAGAATGAGAATCTGCTTCTGCTGAAAAGGTACACGTGAATTCATATATTATGCCATATGTTATAAGATAATAATTTATTATTTATCCATTTACTGTGAAATTACTGGTTTGAAGTTATAACTTCGAACTTTACTAATTTGTCCATCTCGCGACCTGCTTGAGTACAGTTTTTGAAAATATAGTAAATTACCTTAAAAACAATATATAATAATTATTTAAATATTACTTATGGTAATTAACCTCTTGCCACGCAGGCCCGATTTTATTTGTATAATGTGAAAGATGATGTTTATTAGATAGATTAAATAGATACCAAACATGTCACGCTTTAAAATTGCGCACACTTGTGGAATGGCGAGAAACTTCAATACTTAAGAATCTCCATAGACAATGCTTTAAAATTTTTCAGAGGTTACAGAGGAGGTCTAGTGCTAGAATTATTGCTCTCGCTCTAACATTTGCGGCGTATGTAACCTCTGTGTATCTGGCTCTTATACTAGCCAGTGCCTCACCAGCGCACCTCCCTGATAAAAATTATGATTTGGTCAAAATACTCACTTGCAATTACAATGCCAGTGGCAATACGACCCCTTTAAATTACAAAACAAAATGTAAAAGCAGCATAAAAAAAGCCCCTTTTCAGCAACCCCACAAAACTCAAGGGTCATTTTTAGGCAAAGGGGTGTTGCACAGTTGTCATGTTTTTAGCCCAGTCTAGAAAATAAAGCATGCAATTGAAAATACATCTTTTTCTTTTGTCAATAAATTTTTACTAAATAAATAAGCTTCACTGTGTCACACTTACTCCAGTTAGCACTAATAATAAAGGCAATGTAAGCAAAGGCCAAGATCAACAAGGAGAAATTCACAACCGGTAAGAATTCTCTAACTGCAGGAGATAAAACCCACACGCAGCCACACGGATGGGTTTTACCTCCTTAACTGGAATTATAGACACCACTTCCTGAAAGTGCCACAGACTGTGCATTTGTGCAAAACCAAAGAAAACCGCTTTGCTGGTCATCTGCCAACATTCCTGGTGAAGTCTGACGAACAGGAATGTATGCCTATTCTAATACGGGCAAACAAAGCATGCTCAAGGTCTGTTATGCCAACAATCTGTGTAGCTCAACCAAGCCCATTACTAGGACAGTGACATTTAACTCCTTAACGAGAAATGACAGTCGCTGCTCAAAATAAACTAGGTAAGGACAAGCTCCATCCTAACTATTGCAGATGTCAATAGTCTAAACGTATTACAGTATTTAGTACAGTAGTTCAAAAAAGTCTGATCCTCATCTAAAACATTGGGCAAAGTCATACATAATAACATGCAAGTACCAGATACTACAGACATGCTAGCTTATGATTCAACATACGGTTTATCAAAAAATCTAGCTTAAAAAAATAAAAATCTTAGAAATTCTTAGAAGTAAATGTACATATATGTCAAGCTTAAAGTACAGTGTATCCACAAGACCAGAACAGTAACACAAGCCATAGAGGGGTCAATCTTTTTTTTTTGTTCAACCAGCGGGTCAAATAGAAAAAAAATACTTGATTTTCCCATCCACTGATGTATTGTATTCTGACAGGGGGGGGGGGGGGACTTCCCCAACATCAGAATACACTGATCAGTACTGCTGGCTATAGCCTTCAGAGCTGATTGAGCAAGGGAAACCTGACAGAGTGGTTGTACAGAAGTTGATTAGTAGATCCACTTTTGTACAATCAGTCTGCCCATACATGGATTGAAATGTGACTATGCCCTGCTGAACCGGTGAAATTTCGATCCATGTATGGCCACCTTGAAAGGGAAAATCTTCAACAGGGACACGTGTTCTAATAAACTTTTGTTCAAAAATGTTCAAAATATTTGACAGCTTGACGAAATATCATTCAAATATACTTCAAAATCTTATTTGCTTTTAACATTTGATTTTGGAATGAATGGACTTTACTGAATGAAGAGCATATAGAAGCCATTAAAAATGTGTTAGTTTGAGATCCTTCAAAATGTTCTCATTGCTGTAGTCAAAAACAAATGTTGCTTTTATCCCGCTAATGAATGGAAAATTGAAAGAGTGTTCTTAAAAAGAAAAAAAAAAAAATCCTAACAAAATTCTACTAATGTATAGCAAACCTATTATTTCCTACTTTGGAGAGATGCCTATATTTACTTTCTGTTGTGTCTTCGCTACAGGTAATTTAAGGAAATGCCAAAAAAAAAAAAAAAAAAAGACAATTTTAACTATCACTTGCTGACACATACACAGAAATGTGAATGGGGCTACAGTAAAAAAAAAAAAGGAAGGAGGTAGCCTGTAGAAATCAAAAACGATTCCTTTGAAGATGTGTGGTGAAGTAAGAAAGATAAGCAAGTCACTGGAAAACAGAGCGTATTTATGCTATTTGTGCCTGCTGTCCACGTCTAAAAGATCCAGGTGGCACTGGATGGCTATGGCCATGGTCCCGATGGCAATAATAAATAAGAGAGGTAAAAGGTGTCAACCCTGTAGAGTCCCAGACACTATGGAAATCGGTTCTGAGAGATATCCCCTCAACCGTGTCTGCGTTGAGGGATTACTATACAATGTTTGAAGAAAAGCCATAAATTTGGGCCCCAAAGCCAACTCAAGAGAATCTTAAAGAGGTAATCCCACGAGACCGTGTCAAATGCATTCCGGATATCCAATGACAGCAATATTCCTTTCCGCGATCTGCTTCAATCCCAAAAGGATTGTAAAATAGAGATTAGAGCAATAACCCTCCTAATTTGATCTGAAGCCTGCCTATCAGGCACAAACACAAACTGGTCAACATGGATATAGCCAGCAATAAAGCCATTCAGCCTAGTAGCATAAATTTTAGCTAAGAGTTTCAAGTCAATATTCAAAATATTGGCCTAGAATTGGACACATGACTGAGAGCTTTGTTGGGTTTGGGTAAAGAGATCTCATTTATGCCTGTGACTTCTGAGTGACAGATAATATTCTGGATATTACATTACCTTTCTCCCAAGTAGTCACCAATGACAGTTTTATTCAGGCCTTCTCCTTTGTAAAGGAATTGCGCTATGTCTTCTGGTGTGTTCTGTAATAAGTCATTTTCTATAAGAAATTGGATACCCTGCAAAAAAAAAAAAAAAACACACATCAAAGAAATAGCAGTACATTTCTGTCATTATTTAAATGAGGAAAATCGTTTTCCAAATATTTTTGTGTCACCCATAAAAAGGTAGAGATTTACTATCATACAACAAACCTATCCAATGTGTACTAACTGTTGCCAGAATTGGGAAAGTCACAGTGAATACAGCTAAAGCACTGAACACAAACAAATGGTATACCTGATGGTTTTCTTAATACCTTGATGACTCCACAGCACTACATCGTTCCTGAACCTATCACCCGATATGACCGCTATAAAGGGTCCCACTAGAATTTTGTTTATATGATGGAGAACGCAAGCAGAGAAAGAACATTCCAATGTGAAAAGAGGCAGAAACTATGCTGCCACTGACTCAAAAAGTTGAAGCCAGAAGAAATCAGATTTTATTTTTTTTTCAACATCAGAGTGTGTAATTGACGGGCATGCTTTCAATGTGGATCCTTTATTTCTCACTGCCCCTGCAGTCTACAAAAAATAACTAATTGGGAAGCTCTACATTATTTTAAGGGACCAATGTGCTTCCCATACCAAAGAATGTATTACAGCTTGCTGTGCTAGTACAGAAGTTGCCACTAGGGGACCACTCAGCAGATGGGGTATTTACTTACAAGAAGGCAGAAACCTTTATACATCTCCCAAGCCAAGAGGTTGTTCACTATGCTCTGAAAAACCCACCGATATACAGTATCTCACAAAAGGGAGTACAGCCCTCTCATTTTTGTAAATATTTTATTCTACCTTTTCATGTGACAATACTGAAGAAATGACACTTTGCTACAATGTAAAGTAGTGAGTGTACAGCTTGTATAACAGTGTAAATTTGGTGTCCCCTCAAAATAACTCAACACACAGCCAGTATCATGTGACTCATTAGTATTACAAAGGTCTCAGGTGCGAATGGGAAGCAGGCGTGTTAAATTTGGCGTTATCGCTCTCACTCTCTCATACTGGTCACTGGAAGTTCAACATGGCACCTCATGGCAAAGAACTCTCTGAGGAATTGAAAAAAAAAAAGCATCATTGCTCTACATAAAGATGGCCTAGGCTATATAAGAAGATTCCAAAGACCCTGAAAATGAGCTACAGCACAGTGGCCAAGACCATACAGTGGTTTAACAGGACAGGTTCCACTCAGAACAGGCCTCACCATGGTCGACCAAAGAAGTTGAGTGCACGTGTTCAGTGTCATATACAGAGGTTGTCTTTGGGAAATAGACGTATGAGTGCTGCCAGCATTGCTGCAAAGTTTGAAGGGGTGGGGGTCAGCTCAGACCATACGCCGCACACTGCATCAAATTGGTCTGCATGGCTGTTGTCCCAGAAGAAACCTCTTCTAAAGATGATGCACAAGAAAGCCCGCAAACAGTTTGCTGAAGACAAGCAGACTAAGGACATGGATTACTGGAGCCATGTCCTGTGGTCTGATGAGACCAAGATAAACGTATTTGTTTCAGATGGTGTGAAGCGTGTGTAGCGGCAACCAGGTGAGGAGTACAAAGACAAGTGTGTCTTGCCTACAGACAAGCATGGTGCTGGGAGTGTCATGGTCTGGGGCTGCATGAGTGCTGCCGGCACTGGGAGCTACAGTTCATTGAGTGAATCATGAATGCCAACATGTACTGTGACATACTGAAGCAGAGCATGCTCCTCTCCCTTTGGAGACTGGGCCACAGGGCAGTATTCCATTGTTATTATTTATTATTATTATTATTATTATTATACAGGATTTATATAGCGCCAACAGTTTGCGCAGCGCTTTACAATATTAAGGCAGACAGTACAATTACAATACAAATCAATACAGGAGGAATCAGTGGGCCCTGCTCGTTGCAGCTTGCAATCTAGGAGGGAGCTTAAATGATATGAAAGGGCAATAACTGCAGGAGATAAGCTGATTGAGAAAATAAGGAGTGTAGTTGTTAGGTGGTGGCAGGATAGGCTTCCCTGAAGAGAAACGTTTTCAGGGATCGCCTGAAGGTGGATAGATTTGGGGACAGTCTGACAGATTGGGGTAGGGAGTTCCAGAGGATAGGAGAGGCTTGGGAGAAGTCTTGGAGGCGAGTATGAGAGGAGGTGATGAGGGAGCTGGAGAGCAGGAGGTCTTGGGAGGGGCGAAGAGGACGGTTAGGTTGGTATTTTGAGACTAGGCTGGTGATGTAGCTGGGAGCAGAGTTGTGGATGGCTTTGAATTTAATTCGTTGGGCGAGTGGCAGCCAATAGAGGGATTGGCAGAGAGGGGTGGCAGACGCTGAACAGTTTGTAAGGTGGATGTGTCTGGCAACAGCATTCATGATGGACTGGAGGGGGGATAGTCTATTTAAAGGTAGGCCAGGGAGGAGGGAATTGCAATAGTCAAGGCGAGAGATGACCAGGGCGTGAATTAGGAGCTTTGTGTTTTCATTGGTTAGGAAGGGATGTATTTTAGAGATGTTGTGGAGATTGAGGCGGCAAGCCTTAGAAAGTGATTGAACGTGGGGCCAAAAGGAGAGTTCAGAATCCAGGACAACACCAAGCACCCCAATATGTGGGGATGGGTGGATGGTTGTGCCATTGCTCTTGACAGAGAAGTCGGGGGAAACGGAACGTGGGGGAGGAAATATTACGAGTTCAGTTTTGGACAAGTTGAGCTTGAGAAAGTGGTGTGACATCCAGGCAGATATGTCTGTTAATAAGTTAGTGATACGTGAGGAGACTGACGGAGTGAGTTGGTGGATGGAGAGGTAGATTTGGGTATCGTCAGCGTAGAAATGATATTGAAAGTCGTGGGAGGTGTATATTGAAAATAAGAGAGGTCCAAGAAAAGAACCTTGGGGGACCCCAACAGAGAAAGGAAGAGGAGAGGAGGAGGTAGAATTGTATATTACTCTGAAGGTGCGATGGGATAGGTAGTACGAGAGCCACTGAAAAGCACAGTCACGGAGACCGAGGGAGTAGAGTTTTTTGAGGAGGAGGGGGTGGTCGACAGTATCAAAGGCAGCCGAAAGGTCCAGGAGTAGGAGTACAGAGTAGGGTCCATTAGTTTTTACAGCTAGTAGGTCATTTGTGAGTTTAAGTAGGGCAGTTTCTGTGGAGTGTTGAGGGCGAAATCCAGATTGAAGGGGGTCCAGAAGGTTAATCTTAACCACTTGCCGACCGCCGATCGGCATCTGACGGCGGCAAAGTGGCTCGTTCCCGCAAATCGCCGTTATACGACGGCGGCTGCGGGAACGAGTTTAGTGAGCGCGCGTGAGCAAGGGCGTCGGCGGCAGCATATTGCCGCTAAACGCCCTTGCTCGGTGAAACGGCGGCAGTCTACGGCTAGCCGCCAGCCGTTCACCAATTCTAATTGGAAGACCTGGGGGAAGTTAGACCTAAAGCGGGAGTTGTGAGGTGTCTTTGACGGGATGAATTTGAGTGTTTACTGGATGATCGACATTTTTGATTACCTGGGATGAGACATGAGGATGAGGACCTGGAAAGCCGACGGAAACTATGACAGCTGGTGGGGGAGGAGGAGTTTTTTGAGATGAGGGAGCCAGAGGCACTGACACGAAAAGTC
>BLSH010160710.1:1187390-1199379 GCA_018402905.1 Glandirana rugosa | reverse complement strand
GCTTGCATGGGGATAATAAATGAGTCCAATATAACATTTCACACGAATCCCATCGTGTCCACGGCAAGGTACCAAAAGCTCCAATAATCAAGTAAAGGATGTACGCTTACCAGACTGAGGTAGATAAAAAGCAGGGGTTTGTATTCCACCGCGAGTGGAGTTAATCAGATGTCATCTGGTCATCTGGAAAGGGGCAGGAAAAGATCCTAGGTCCACCAAACACCGAAGTCCTATACTTTAGAGTATCTCCAGAGTCGTCCGGATAGCACCTCTCCAGCAATTCAATCATTCATCATAAAGTATTGGGAGAAAAGAACGGGGGGACCACAATAGTGTAATACTGTCTTGAAACAATCCTTTATTAAGTAAAGGGATTATATATACTCACAAAGCAAATGTGCAATAAGAGCTCTTAATAAAACCGGTATGACAGGAAGAGTCTGGAACCCAACGCGTTTCGGCACAAAAAGGCCTTCATCTGGGGTATTCCCCCCTCCTGTCGTTACTCCTATTTATAGAAATACACTCAAGTATAAAACAGACCCCTAGGGGGCTTGAAAAAACGGAAGTCGGATTTGGTTTCTAAGATGGCGTCATCGGCGTGCGTTCCACGCCTCATTCTCAGAAAAACATGTGTATGACCAGTATCAGTGGCTCATAGAAAGAAAATGTGAGAAATTAGAAAAACCTAAGAAAAAATAAAAGTAGTTATAAACCGCATTAAACCAAAATTAATCAGCTAAACGTGAAAACATTATAAGGGGAGTTATAAATTAGATTGATAAATCCAGGTTCTCACAGGAACCGGAAATGAGAGCATGGTAACCCTCTAGACTAAACAGGAAATGGGCGTGAATAGACACGCGTCGTAACTTCCCTTATGTGGTAGTGTCAGCAAGAAAGGTCCTTTCTTTCTGTCGAGAGACAGAGAAGGATGATGGGTATAATAGCCCGTCGTGCCTGATAAGAAATCGTGATGTGTGTGTGCAATAAACGGAAAAAATGCTAATCAAAGAACATAGTTTAAAACGGGGAAAAAAAGCTAGTTAAAAATGTGATGTGTATGTGAATCATATATGAATATGATAATGAAGGTGCTAATGTAAAAACACTTTAAAAGAATAATGAAACCAACGGAAAAAAGAAAAATAAATAGAGATCGGGGGGACATGAATTTAATCATATTTAGAAAAAAAAATATATATATATATATAGTGCTAAGAACCTTAGGTAGGAGAAAAATGTGGTTAGTGATTATAGGGTACCCATACATATGAGATAAAACATGGTGAACTGAAAAAAGAGGATATATACGGAATAATGGGGGATATTGTGTTTGTGTAAAATCATTGGTGATAAAACGCCAAATCATAAAAGAAATACGACTTGCGTTGTACATATTAAAAAGAGACAAAAATGACAATAAAGCTAAAAAAATATAATTTCAAACTGACTAGAGAACTGATTACACTATGCAAAATGTTAATAATATTATTAATTTAAAATTTCTCAAACGGACCGTAAAACAAATCTGTATGTAATGCGGTTTATAACTACTTTTATTTTTTCTTAGGTTTTTCTAATTTCTCACATTTTCTTTCTATGAGCCACTGATACTGGTCATACACATGTTTTTCTGAGAATGAGGCGTGGAACGCACGCCGATGACGCCATCTTAGAAACCAAATCCGACTTCCGTTTTTTCAAGCCCCCTAGGGGTCTGTTTTATACTTGAGTGTATTTCTATAAATAGGAGTAACGACAGGAGGGGGGAATACCCCAGATGAAGGCCTTTTTGTGCCGAAACGCGCTGGGTTCCAGACTCTTCCTGTCATACCGGTTTTATTAAGAGCTCTTATTGCACATTTGCTTTGTGAGTATATATAATCCCTTTACTTAATAAAGGATTGTTTCAAGACAGTATTACACTATTGTGGTCCCCCCGTTCTTTTCTCCCAATACTTTATGATGAATGATTGAATTGCTGGAGAGGTGCTATCCGGACGACTCTGGAGATACTCTAAAGTATAGGACTTCGGTGTTTGGTGGACCTAGGATCTTTTCCTGCCCCTTTCCAGATGACCAGATGACATCTGATTAACTCCACTCGCGGTGGAATACAAACCCCTGCTTTTTATCTACCTCAGTCTGGTAAGCGTACATCCTTTACTTGATTATTGGAGCTTTTGGTACCTTGCCGTGGACACGATGGGATTCGTGTGAAATGTTATATTGGACTCATTTATTATCCCCATGCAAGCCTCTTACAATATAAACTAATTCTTTCAGATTTTGGAGTTTTTACAAACTGTTTACATTTTTCATTGTTTTTATTCAATCTCATATTGGATTGTTCCTTTATTCGATTTTAGTCATATTTATGGTGGGCGCTGCAATATTTTTTTGTCAATATTTGTATGTACAATTGGATCAGTTGTTTTTTGCGAGCTGCCCCTCTCACATGGTTCAGTCTTTATTCCATCGGATTTATTAATTTTAAATGTGCGCGGGCATTTCCCCTCTGTTTTAACATTTAAGGATTTATTTCAAATGAGACAAAAAACAAGGTCACTGTCCCCCATCTATAACTGGCCACTACAGCAAGGAGCTCTGGAAAGGCGGATACAGACAAAAGCAAAAAAAAACAAAAAAAGGTTCGACCTAACTCTATATAAGAGGCTTTACAGTGGAAGCACATACAATTGAATGGATAGATGAAGGACAGGTGACTGGAGGAGCCCAACTCTCCTTAAAGGTACATGACCAGACAACCAGAAGTGGCCCCATGGCGGCTGCGGCGCTGGTATGGTACCAAAAGTAGTAACTACACAAAAAAACAAGGTCACTGTCCCCCATCTATAACTGGCCACTACAGCAAGGAGCTCTGGAAAGGCGGATACAGACAAAAGCAAAAAAAACAAACAAAAAAAAAAGCTTGGTGGCAGACTGGTCCGCAAGTTGAGCTCGGAACCTTTTTTTTGTTTTTTTGCTTTTGTCTGTATTTGCCTTTCCAGAGCTCCTTGCTGTAGTGGCCAGTTATAGATGGGGGACAGTGACCTTGTTTTTTGTGTAGTTACCACTTTTGGTACCATACCAGCGCCGCAGCCGCCATGGGGCCATGGCTGGGTGTCTGGTCATATACCTCTAAGGAGGGTTGGGCTCCTCCAGTCACCTGTCCTTCATCTATCCATTCAATTGTATGTGCTTCCACTGTAAAGCCTCTTATATAGAGTTAGGTCTGCAGTATACAGGGAGCCTTGTGGTGGCCTGCAGCTTACACATACACTTGCAAATGTGTGTAACCCATCCCCTGTCTTTTAAACGCTGGACTGTTAGACAGGTGAATTTGGCTTGGTGGCAGACTGGTCCGCAAGTTGAGCTTGGAACCTTTTTTTGTTTTTTTGCTTTTGTCTTTATTTCAAATGAGGCAATATGACTTGGGGGAAAAAAAGAAAAAGAAGAAGAATATGGTATATAGAAAGTTCTAAACACTAGCTATTTTTCTAGCCTAAAACATATTACTTAAATGATGCCCCATGACACATTTTCCAGTCAAATGTTTCATTGAATGGCTTTTATTTTATAAATTGGAGGTACTCCAATATCCTGTTCTATGCACATCCCACCAAATATTGCATACATAATACCATATCTGACTCTTGGCTATGATCTTTGCCTGCAGGCAAAACTGCACGAGGGCCATCATGAGAAGGACTTAAAATAGAACATTAATTGGTTCCCTCATAATTCTAATCATGGCTCTTCAGCACGCTAAAATACTAATGTAACGTGAAATCCAATTTTCTGTTGTCTCCCAAGTTGTTACAGGCATTTTGGGATAATCACTGCGCCGCTTGAGCTAGAAGTGAAAATTGTGTGTTGGCTGTCTGATAACGTTTAGCGGGTCTTGCTAATCAAAGGGTCTGAAATACAACTGCTCTTATAAGCCATAGGAACTAAAAGGGTCCTCCATTTCACTGCATTAAAAGTATACAAGTACGAAAAAGGACAATTTGGTTGTCTGCAAAAATGAGATGTTACTCTCATGCAGACTGCAGCTCAAAGAAGCGGCTCCTACAGACTTTTGAGCTCTTACTTTTTCTGCCTGGAAACTCCCCTCCATGTTAGCCAATATGTCCATGCACACTATGGCTTTTTCAGGCATAAGCTCCTACAGGCAGATAAAAAAAAAAACAAAAAAAACAAACGCGACTCTGAGAGGAGCTAGTGCCACAAAGAGCTCAACAAAAAGCTTAAAGAGGCTCAAAAACACGCAAAAGCGTTTGTTACAGCTTTTTGTGGTTTATACAGTGGTTAAGAAAATACTATCTAGGAGGTTTGTGAAAAAAAAACGCTTATGCTCAAAAAAGCTTAAAGGAGCTTGAAGTAGCTCAATAAAAACTTGCACAAGCGCACAAAAAAGCACAAGCTTCTTCAAGCTGAAATGCTTGTAAAAGCAGCTTTTTTTTTTTTTATTTGCCATGTGCATGAGACCTTAAGGGTGTATTTATCACCCATGATGCAAACATTTTTCTAATTGAAACGTATGTGACAAATGTGTGAATGCCCAAAGGGGACACCAGTAAGCAGAATAAAAACATTTTAATTACATTGTTTAAACAATGTGGCAAGATGACAAGGGGAACATTTGAAATTATGGAAAAAATTAAGCGCAGATCCCATCTACCTAAATCTCCTTTGCAGCATACAATTTCAGTTATGTTTTAAATACAGTTGCTGTTTTTCAATTACTAGCAGCAATCAGTGAATTAGTGCCCATCTGGACCAAATGTTAGTTTAGACAGTCCTATTGATTGGCATTGATTTTCCAGTATTAATTACTTCCCCGGCAACTTAAAATGTCTTCCTGGTTTATTTCCCTAAAGAGTTGATGCTTCTATCACAAAACCACCAAATTATACAGAGTATGTTGGCGCCACCTGTGTTAGAATAATAATTAATTCAGAACTATTTTAAATTAATACTGAGTCATTTTTAATTATTTCCAAACCTAGTATTAAACATCAAAGTATGGGTTAAAGGAAATCAGTTGTAAGAATTACATGGCATTTTCTAACCTATCTTTTTGAAAATGGTGGCAATTTTACTGACTCTCATGCAGCAGCTTTGTAATGCAGCAGCTGGTGTGAATTGGCCCTAAAAATACAGCAAATGTTACTGAAAACAATACTTTGCATAACATAAAGAAGAAATCTAGATATTAAAGAATCACCTAAAACAGGTGAATGTGGTGGGAGAACCACCATGGTTAGAGAATCACTGAATTTTTTTTTTATTGGTCCCCTCTGCTTGATGCTACGCTACTGTTGCTTTTTCTTCCCCTTTTTATCTTCTTTCTTCTCTTCTTTCTTTTTTTCCAATTTCTATTTTTTGATTTATCCTTGACTTACTTTTCCTCTGAAAAAGTTTTTCTTTACTGCATATTACTATGTATTTTGGATGTATTAGATCAGTGGCTCTCAACTCCTGTCCTCAGGACCCATCAACAGGCCAGATTTTAAGTATTACCTTGGGGAGATGCAGACTAGAATACTGCAATCACTGAGCAGCAAATGATATCACCTGTGATGTATTACAGTTATCCTGCAAACCTGGCCTGTTAGTGGGTCCAGAGGACAGGAGTTGAGAACCACTGAATTAGATGCTGTATGGCAGGAGAGTGTGATGAAACTTACCATATAGATGGCTATATTACTGTCATTAGAGTTGTTATTCTTATTAAAAAATACCATTTCTTTCTTTCAAAACAAACATATTAAACATTATACATTTCTCCCCAGAGATGACCGTGCTAGCTGCATTGGTTTTCCATTCCTCCCATGTTTACATATCTTCTTTTTGAACAGATCCCTGTGGTGGCCGACTTCTGAAGTTGACCACAACAAAGCAGGAGCTTCCAATGGCAGATTAATTATATTTTGCTGATAGGCGTTCTTTAATCAAACACTTGTAATAACACTAGTGAGTGACTTGTACAAAGATTTTGTAACAATACCCCAACATTAAAAGACAATAACCTAATTTAATAAAATGCTTACCTTTCTTCTACAGACGTTAAATTGTCAATTTCTGTCATCACTTCTGCAATTTCAAACTTCAACCTCTGTTAAATAAAAAAAAGAAAAAAGTAGTTGACTCCAAATGAAAGTGATTGTTTTTACAGATGGGAGTGTAGAAGTGTTGAGGCTTTGACATAATTATTGCATAGGAGAACTTTTCTGAGGATTAACTTGGCTTACACATTACAGGTCAGCTACGGAACTTCTAAGTTTCTGTATAAAATGTTGTTCTGGGGAAGCATACAACAGTTCAAAAGCTAAAGGCTTCAAGCATTGTGATTATACATCAAAATCCCATCAATAAAAGGGTAAGATGGATGAAAGAATGAGTTGTTTCAAGACAAGAGCTAGCATTGTGATGCTGTGAGGTTGGCGTGAGCGAAACCAGCAAACACATTTCCCGTAAAATATACCAAAACCATGACGTCTTTCTGCAAATTTTATGACCCATTAATGATTCTTACAAGTGGGCATGGAGGTCTAGTAACGTTAAATGGACAACATGTAAATAAAGAGAGAAGTCTTTGTTTAGAAGGAAACGTTTGGGGGTTTTCAAATAAACATACATTCTCACCTCCATGCTGTAGCATTGGTCTGATGCTGCATCTTTCCCCCGTCGGCTCCAAGCCTGAGAAATGAGCTATCTCAGCTCTGTCTGCTCAAAGTGGAGAGCAGTGACTGTCAGTGGTGGGGAAGCATGTGCAGCTGGCTTTGGCTCTCAGCCACATGCTGAGAGCCATAACAAGCTATCAATCAGGTTAGGTGGAGCCTACCTAGGAGTCTCATATCCCCAGACGATGTTGGTAACAAAGAAACGCGTTGGGAGGGGCCTCACATGTGACGTTATTCTGCTAGTCGCCTCTATTTCAACTTAGGAGATTGTGGAACCTTTGCATGCAAGATATATGGCTGCTATGCAGCAAGGTGTCTGATGGCCTCCTTGTGGGATCAGAGCAGCTGGTAAGGAGTTCACACTAATCGTTTGTGACTCTTTCTTTGGTGGTGCACATTATCATCATTCCTTCATGGCAAAGAAAGAGGAATTATTGACATCTAATAAATCTGAGCACCTTTTTGCACCATATATATTTATTTTTAGGATGAGTTCATCGCAGTGGCAGCTGGTGAAATTTTAGGATAGGGGGCGCCAGACCCCGCCTTTCCTTTTTGACCCCCCCACCACTTCTCATAAGAATCACCCCTTATAGAGTCCACCCATTGTGTCAGGAGTATACAGCCCAGCATTATATATAAAAAGGGCTGTGCTAAAAAATGAGGCAAAAAAGCAAGGTATTGAGCAATAAGTCTACATGAAATGAGGTGCAAGAGTAAATAAAACTTCTGTCAGGACACCCAGTGCCCTTCAAACTGATGCGAGTCCACCACCAAATATTGAGAGGCTTGCCAGACCCAGCTGGAAGCTGAGCATTAGGTTAAAAATGCAGGGACCACCACTCTTTACACACCACTGAGATAGGGCTCCTCCAGATTCACAGACTTTTATCTCGTATCCCACACAATAGGATACAACTTCACACCCCTCACTGAAGGATATCCTCTGGTGTACTCCTTGCTCCGATGGACATGTATAACCACAGGCACCCACAGAGAAAGAAAGGCCCAGATAGTGAAGTACTCCCGACGTACGTTTCATCAAAAATGACGTGTGGGGACGAAACGTACATCGGGAGGGCGCGCTGACATCACCATCTGTTTTGTTTACCCAGAACACGGGAAACGGCCAATTTATTTCCTACTGCTGCTATATACTGCTGTTTTTATGTGAGTACCCCCAATTATTTGAATAAATTACCTACTTATACAGTACTTCACTATCTGGGCCTTTCTTTCTCTGTGGGTGCCTGTGGTTATACATGTCCATCGGAGCGAGGAGTACACCAGAGGATATCCTTCAGTGATGGGTGTGGAGTTGTACCATCCTATTGTGTGGGATACGAGATAAAAGTCTGTGAATCTGGAGGAGCCCTATCTCAGTGGTGTGTAAAGAGTGGTGGTCCCTGCATTTTTAACCTAATGCTCAGCTTCCAGCTAGGTCTGGTAAGCCTCTCAATATTGGGTGGTGGACGCATATCAGTTTGAAGCGCACTGGGTGTCCTATCAGAAGTTTTATTTACTCTTGCATCTCATTTTCATGTGGACTTATTGCTCAATACTTTGTTTTTTTGCCAATTTTTTTAGCGCAGCCCTTTCTATATATTGTGTCCTTCATACTTTTAGTATTTTGGCTGCTGCTAGTCTTGGACCTTTAGAGCAGTTTACTTTCCTTCCTTATACAGCCCAGCATCACCAGATAGGGTATACAGCATCGCCAGATAGAGTATATACAGCATCACCAGATAGGGTATATAGCACCAGATCAGGTATATACAGCAAAGTATACAGCATCACCAGATAGGGAATATACAGCATAGTACACAGCAGGGTATACAGCACCAGATAGGGTATACAGCACAAGATAGGGTATGTAGAGCAGAGCATACAGCACCAGATAGAGTATATACAGCACTCCCCCCCCCCCCCCACCCCTCCGTCGCAGGGCTCGCGGCACTAACAGCAGACCTCCCCCCTCCCTTACTTACCCCATCCAAGACAGGTAGCGGTGTCTTGGCGACCGTGAGCGGCTTGGATTCAGACGTACACCCCCCTGCTCTGAGAAAGGCATCCAAAAGGATTGGCTGTCTGGCAGTCAATCGGGAAACCGGTAACATATCCGCGCTTTAGCGGAGAAGCAACTCAAGTCAAGTCGAGTCAAAGCCTGAAGTCGAGACAAGTCCCACACTTACCCCATCTAATAGGCAAGCAGGAATGTTGCACAGATCGGCACGTGGACAAGCGGGCTGTGTCTGTGTGCAGAGATCGGCATGAGGAGAGCAGCTGTCCCCATCAGTCCGTCGCTCGTCGGTCAGGGTCTCTGTGGGAGCGGGAGTCACGTCTGCCGCCACAGTGACCCGCCCCCGCCCACCGCATCCAATCACACTGACAGCCAAGCAGATTATGTGTGTGCGCCTGTTCAGCGCACATCAATAGTCTTTAATGGCTGACCAATAGGCTCACTACTTGGCTATCCGGTGACAGCCAAGGAGCCGGAAAAAAAAAAGTCAATGTACCAGCGCCTCCTGTAGGGGCCGGGCTGAGTTTTTTTTTTTTTCTTTTTAGCCAGCGGGGAGGCAGCGCCCAAGCACCCCTTATACACCAGCCGCCCCTGGTAAACGCAGCCCTTTAGATTGTAAACTCTCATGAGCAGGACCCCCCTAACCCTAGTCTTGAATTGTACTGTAGTCTTTATTTTTATACATGATTTATGTAGTGCCAACAGATTACACAGCGCTTTATTTTGTAAAGCGCTGCACAAACTGTTGGAATTATTGAAATCCTGTATAATAACTTGATGAGGTCATCCCTTTAATGTTGGCTTCTGTCCTCCAATCAACATGCTTCTAGTCAGCATATGTGCATGCCGCAGACCCTGACTGGCACCTAATGTTGGCCTTCCTCCTCCCAGTCTACACTCCATTGTCCAAGCTGATCAGACACAATCTGGTACTTCTAATAGTTGCATTAAAAGTGACATGGGTGCCTTTCATTGAATATTACATTATAGAATTTATTTTACATCTTCCTACAGCTCATCTTTTAAAAACAATGCAAGGCAAATTTTTCAGCAGCAGGGCTACATCGTACATTATACAAATATTAACGGGACAAAAACTAATTGTTTGATGAATGAATTCTTCCCCCTTTACATTAGGATTTCCATCAGAGTCCCCGCTCACTTCAAGGTCCCCATCAGAGCCCCCTTCACATTAGGTTCCCCATCAGAGTCAGAGACAAGGGAAAGCAGCAGACCAGTAATCTGTAAGACACTGCAGAGCTCCTAACACAATTAACCCCTGCTCCTCTGCCTACAAACAAAATTTACCTAACGACTATTAAACCAAGAGGGTGCTACATACAACTTTTCTAAAGACGCCACTGTTTATCATAATATTTCATGCTGCAGCTAATAATCACACGCACATTTTTCACATGAACTAGCTGTATCTTTTTATTCCAAGCAACTGTGTGAGAACTTTTAATTATCGCTAACTGCAGCCAAAAACGTCATATTTATAAAGATTACTATTCACCCAGAGGGATTCCAAAATGTTTTAGACCCCATTTAAACAGCTATGATACAGGACACTAAATATGCTGGCCTCTTCCTGCCGGCTACTTTCTCCAAAGATTCCACACCCACCAGTGTCACTATGATGAGTGGTCTGCTGAATCACTCACTCCGCTCCATGAGAACAATCCCATACAGCTTCTCCTAGAAGCATACAGGGAAAGTTATTATCTGCTCTGCAGCTGAGAGATGATTCAGAGGGTTTTTTATCCATTACAGGAAACTTTTGTCATAACATGCGTTCGCACAATTTTTAGTTTGACTGTCTGAATTTAACCAATTCGGAATATGTCAATATTAAGCTACACTACTAGCATTTCATGCAAACATTTTCATTTTCCACAGTAATTTTCAACCACAGTGACATGAAAATTTGAAGGAACAGGATGTAAAATTTTTCTTGAATGAACACATTTTACAAGTACAGGTCCATAAATATTGGGACATCGACACAATTCTAATCTTTTTGGCTCTATACACCACCACAATGGATTTGAAATGAAACAAACAAGATGTGCTTTAACTGCAGACTTTAAGCTTTAATTTGAGGGTATTTACATCCAAATCAGGTGAACAGTGTAGGAATTACAACAGTTTGTATATGTGCCTCCCAACTTTTAAGGGACCAAAAGTAATGGGACAGATTAACAATCATAAATCAAACTTTCACTTTTTAATACTTGGTTGCAAATCCTTTGCAGTCAATTACAGCCTGAAGTCTGGAACGCATAGACATCAGTTGTGTCTTCAGCAAATGAAATGCATGCTCAATCGGATTCAGGTCAGGTGATTGACTTGGCCATTGCATAACATTCCACTTCTTTCCCTTAAAAAACTCTTTGCTTGCTTTTGCAGCATGCTTCCGGTCATTGTCCATCTGCACTGTGAAGCGCCGTCCAATGAGTTCTGAAGCATTTGGCTGAATATGAGCAGATAATATTGCCCGAAACACTTCAGAATTCATCCTGCTGCTTTTGTCAGCAGTCACATCATCAATAAATACAAGAGAACCAGTTCCATTGGCAGCCATACATGCCCACCCCATGACACTACCACCACCATGCTTCACTGATGAGGTGGTATGCTTTGGACCATGAGCAGTTCCTTTCCTTCTCCATACTCTTCTCTTCCCATCACTCTGGTACAAGGTGATCTTGGTCTCATCTGTCCATAGGATGTTGTTCCAGAACTGTGAAGGCTTTTTTAGATATTGTTTTGAAAACTCTAATCTGGCCTTCCTGTTTTGAGGCTCACCAATGGTTTACATCTTGTGGTGAACCCTCTGTATTCACTCTGGTGAAGTCTTCTCTTGATAGTTGACTTTGACACACATACACCTACCTCCTGGAGAGTGTTCTTGATCTGGCCAACTGTTGTGAAGGCTGTTTTCTTCACCAGGGAAAGAATTCATCGGTCATCCACCACAGTTATTTTCCATACTCTCCCGGGTCTTTTGGAGTTGCTGAGCTCACCGGTGTGTCGTTTCTTTTTTAAGGATGTTCCAAACAGTTGATTTGGCCACACCTAATGTTTTTGCTATCTCTCTGATGGTTTTATTTTGCTTTTTCAGCCTAATGATGGCTTGCTTCACTGATAGTGACAGCTCTTTGGATCTCATATTGAGAGTTGACAGCAACAGATTCCAAATGCAAATAGCACACTTCTCATACCTTTTATTGACACCACCTACTGGCTACTTAAGAAAGGGACCACTTCTTTTGTC
>BLSH010160710.1:1166627-1184086 GCA_018402905.1 Glandirana rugosa | reverse complement strand
AAAGAGGGGAGGGAGGGAGAGAAAGAGGGGAGGGAGGGAGGGAAAGATGGGAGGGAGGGGAGAGAAAGAGGGGAGGGAGGGAGGGAAAGAGGGGAGGGAGGGAGAGAAAGAGGGGAGGGAGGGAGAGAAGGGGAGGGAGGGAGAGAGAGAAAAAAGGGGGGGAATGAAGGGTGCGAGGTAAAAGCAAGAGGAGGCGAGAAGGGGACAGAAGGGGGGGGGGGCAGATTTACATAGCACAGGCATTAGGAGGCAAACAACCCCATCCCCAGACATACTGTATGGTTAGTAGTGGATTACAGAGAACGAAAAGTCAAGTGTAACTAAATCCAAACACAAAAAAGTAATATAATGCAGCTTTTCTGTCCTTAGATGTGGTGTCTGTATTAATTTTCCTGTCAGGTTTTTCCCCTTTATTATCACCTGATAATCATGCTAATAACACACTTCCTGTGACAACACACACTCACTACACTGTATGGAAAAGCAGAATTGTCACTCCTCTCCTGATTTGGACTATAAAGACCTCCCCCTCTTCATCTTTATTACAAAGAAGGTACTAGTTTTGTAGTCCACAGAAGATAGTTGGAAACATTTTTTAAGATCTCAGTTCAGTCCAAGGTTACAAGGACACTGAATTTCTGACAGGATCAACAGATATAGTTTTGTACCTGCATTCTCACCAAAAATGCCACCACATTCATGGACTTGTAAGCAGCAATGTATTACATATATAAAATCTTAAAGTGGTAGTAAATCCATCCATTTAACAGTATAATAACCAGTTACATTTCCGGCACGTGCCGGAAATGTAACACTCCCATTGGTTGTGCTCTAAACCAAATTGTCAAACCATCCAATGGCTGGTGTCATAGCTGATCACATGTGCAGCATCATGGCAGTTGTAGATTAAACAGAGGCCAAGATGGCAGCTTCCTTGGCTGAAAATGATAGGAGGGTTTACTACCACTTTAAGCTGACATAGGGGAGCTTTGGTGAGTGTGGAACAAATGGTAAACATTCCATGTAAGAAATGTGTATAAGCCCTTAGAAGTATGGAAACAACATAACCAGAGCACTGGTGAAAGCAGATCCCCACCTACCCAGTCTATAGGCATTTGGCAAAACCTGGTCTATACACCAGAGCTAGAGAAGAATTCCCACAACACAAATCAATTGTTACCTCAATGTCATCTATAAGCTCTTTTTTCCTGCGTCTTATATTCAAGAGTTCTTCCTTTTCCTCTGATGACAGGTCTTCTGGAACTGAAAAAGGAGATTAAAACACATTACTTTTCCCACACAGAGCAGATGCACTTACTCTACAAATAATGACCACTTCCTGACCAGAACATACTATTAATATAAAAGGAAACAAACATGTCCAAGCCACAATGGCACCCATAGCTAAGCATGAAGCAAAGCCGAAAAACTCAGTCCTTTGATTTCCTCTCAGCCTTAGACCCTGCTGCTGCAGTTTGTTTTTAGGCCATGCTGAAACCCTACGTACGGATGGCCTGTCGCCAAGGCTACGGACTAATTCAGTTTACCGGTCTCACGGCCTGGTCACGGTGACAGGAAACACACAGCAGCTACAAAAGCAAAGGCTCTGTGATGGCTAGACAACAAAACTATTACATTCTATTTTATGTGCAGGATTGTATACTACACAAAAATAAATATTTAGGCGAACAAAATGAAAAAATAAAATAGATGGCAGCGAATACAGTATTAGGTTTGTGTCGGCGTGCAGAATTAAGCCTTTTACCTGTAACAGATTTAGCATATTGCATGAGAAAGTCAGCAGCAACAGTGGATGGTATTATTACAAGGGCGGCGGAGAGATGGGTGCCGCAGCCAGCGGAGCTCAGCGTGGGCCTTTGATCTGTTGCTGAAACGAGTAATCAGCTGAGTGTCTGCACACGGCCCACCCCATGAAGCTGCTGTACTGCAGAGACTTGAACATTACACACTAATTGGGTTTATAGATGTAAATGTAATCAGTGCTGCAACTTCGAATTGTCTCTACTCGATCAGTTTGGAAAAAGGTAACAGTCGCCAAAACCAAGTTGACTGAGAGCTGCTCTACGGCAAAGACCCTACATTAATAAGCATGCCCTGCAAGATTCAGCTTCACTGTCAGTGTGTGCAAGATGGCTCTGTTAAAGCGGTTGTATCCCCAGGAAAAAAACAAAACCTGTAAGGCAAAGGCATAATGAGCTAGTATGCGCCGCATACTAGCTCATTATGAAATACTCACCCTAGAACAAAGATCCGTCAGGGCTGCTCAGTCCCCTCTGAGGGAGCGGACATCTTCCCTCAGATGTTCCTTCTGGGTACGCGGCTCCGGCGCTGTGAGTGGCTGGAGCCATGAGACGTCACTCCCGTGCATGCTCATAGGAGTCCTTAGTTCCGGCAATTGCCAACGCATCGCCTTCGCCGGAACTTCACTGACATTAGCGGCTGCTTGCAGGGGGAATATCTCCTAAACCATACAGGTTTAGGAGATATTCATTTTACCTACAGGTAAGCCTTATTATAGGCTTACCTGTAGGTAAAAATCATAGTTGTGGGGATACAAACACTTTAACTTCTTTAGTAAAGGAGGGGTCCACTTCCTACACTTTCAATACCAGAAGGCCAGTCTCTGGCATGGGGTTCTTTGTTTAATGTTACCACTAACCTTAATCTCGACCCTATCCTTAAAAGCCTCTAAATCCCCAAATACAGTGCCTTGAAAAAGTATTCATACCCCTTCAAATTTTGTCACGTTACAGCCAAAAACAGAACTGTATTTTATTAGGATTTTATGCGATAGACCAACACAAAGTGGCACATAATTGTGAAGTGGAAGGAAAATGATAAATGGTTTTCAAATTTTTTTTTACAAATTATTATGTGAAAAGTGTAGCATGCATTTGTATTCAGCCCCCTAAGTCAATACTTTTTTAGAACCACCTTTCACTGCAATTACAGCTGCAAGTCTTTTTGGGAAAGTGTCTCTACCAGCTTTGCCCATCTAGAGAGTGACATTTTTGCCCATTCTCCTTTGCAAAATATTTCAAGCTCTGTCAGATTGGATGGAGAGGGTCTATGAACAGCAATATTCAAGTCTTGCCACAGATTCTCAGTTGGATTTAGGTCTGTGCCTGCTGCCGGCACAGAGCCAGTCCAGACTCATGCAAGATCATGACAATGGAGTCAGGGAATCTGCCCACATGCCTCGACTGGCACCCGGCTCAAGCCTCTCAGCGAGCTGCTGAGAGCCTGAGCCAGTCGCTCCACTCCACAACCCAGTGCTCCAGAGCGATTGGCTCCCGCTGCCATCAATCAAATCCGATGACAAGGGGACGGGGCCGAGTCACGCTGTCTGTGTCAATGGAAGCAGCAGCAGTACTCTAGAGCGAACATACAAGGGTGTTCCCAGGCTTTCCCTGGGGGCACCTGATTTAGAGGAGGGGCCTGGAGCACCGGTGGGGGACCCCAGAAGACAGAAGAGGATCGGGGCCGCTCTGTGCAAAACCATTTCACAGAGCAGGTAAGTATAGGCATGTTTGTTATCTTTATAAAAAAAACAAAAAACACTTTAATGACTGGACTAGTACCACTGGATTGGTGTAAGGCCAATGCGGTGCCTATATTTAAAAAGGGATCAAAGTCTTTACCAAGCAACTATAGACCTGTTAGTTTAAAGTCTATAGTCGGGAAGATTTTGGAGAGTTTTAATAAAACACCACATGGGTGAGCTCTTGCTTTGCAAATGGATAGACAACTGGCTAAAAGACCGAATTCAGAGAGTATCGGTTAATGATTCTTATTCTGAATGGCCTAAGGTTATCAGTGGTGTGCCCCAAGGTTCAGTGTTGGGACCCTTACTTTTTAATATCTTTATATATGATATAGGGTCTGGGATTAAAAGTACCATTTCAGTGTTTGCAGATGACACTAAGCTATGCAGTGGAATAACGTCCTTACAGGATGCCTCCAACTTACAAGCTGACCTCAATGCACTGTCTAATTGGGCAACTATGTGGCAGATGGGGCTAAGAATATGCATGCATCCTACATACTAGGGTGAAAACAACTGGGGGAATGCATAGTGGAGAAGGATCTGGGGATTTTGGTAGATCATAAGCTTAATAAAGGCATGCAATGCTAAGCTTTCCAAAGCAAGCAAAGTCCCTTCTTGAATTAAGAGAGGTATGGGCAGCAGAGATAGAGATATCATTTTGCCCCTGTACAAATCATTAGTGAGACCTCATCTGGAATATGCAGTTCAGTTTGGGACACCAGTTATTAAAAATTATATCGGATGAGCTGGAGAAAATGCAAAGTGGAACCAAACTGATAACAGCCATGGAGGAGCTCAACTATGAGGAAAGATTAGAGGAACTGAATTCATTCTCTTGAGAAAAGGAGATAAAGGGGGGATATGATCAACATGTATAAATACACAAGTGGTCCATATAATGAACTTGGTGTTGAGTCATTCATGTTAAAGGTCATCACAAAGGACAAGGAGCACTCTTTACGTCTAGAGGAAAAGAGATTTAATCTCTAAATATGGAAAGGTTTCTTCACAGTTAGAGCTGTGAAAATGTGGAATAGACTCCCTCCAGAGGTGGTTCTGTCCAGCTCAGTAGATTGCTATAAAAAAAAGGCCTGGATTCTTTCCTAAATGTACATAATATAACTGGATATTAACATGTATAGATAAAGTTGATCCAGGTAATAGCCTCTCGGTGGATCAAGAAGGATTTTTTTTCCCCTGCTGTGGCAAATTGGTTCATGCTTTGCTGGGATTTTTTTTGCCTTCCTCTGAATAAACTGTGGGTATAGGATTGTATGATTTTTTTTTTTCTTTAGATTTTTTATTTTCCTTTTGATTGATTGAACTAGATTTACTTTTTTCAACCAGAATAACTATGTACTATGTATATTTCAATGTATTTTGGGGTTTTACTGGATTTCAGCCATAAAGAAATTCTGTCACCACCTCATGCTTAAACAAATGAGCACATTAAGGAAAAGTACTTCTTTAACGACTTCAGTCTACTTTGCTGGGGCGCCATCAATTGACGTCCGCCCCTTTGCCTGCTCCCAGCGTGCTCTCGCAGCCGCCGGTGGCACGCAAACCCGCCGCACGCTGCGTGAGCGTGCCCGTGGGTCAGGTGACTCGATGTCTGCCGGAGACCCGTGATCACTTGATAGAGAGCCAGAAAGAGGAACCGCCGATGTAAACCCCGCTCTGTGAGGGGGGGCATGACCGATCTACTGATCCCTGTGATCGGGAACAGTTAGAACTGTTATGTCCCTGTCAGCCCCACACAGTTAGAACACATATAGGGAACACATTTAATCGCCCCCTTAGTGTTAACCCCTTCCCTGCCAATGACATTTATAAAGTAATCAGTGGCTATTTTTTTAGATCTGATCGCTGTATAAATGTCATTGGTCCCAAAAAAAGTATAAAAAATGTCCGACATGTCCGCCCCAATATCGCAGTCCGGATAAAAATCGCGGAGCGCTGCCATTATCAGTCAAAAAATAAAAAATAATAAAAAATGCCATTAATCCATTCCCATAGTTTGTAGAAGCTATAACTTTTGCGCAATCCAATCAATATACGCTTATTGCGATTTTGTTTCACCAAAAATATGTAGAAGAATATATATCAGCCTAAACTGCTCGTAGCAAAAAGTAAAAAATATTGTTCTTTTTTCAAAATCATATACAGCAAAAAGAACCGGCACACTGAAGTACGATATCCAATGAATTTATTCCATGCCCATAAAAATACAGCAGACGCGTTTCGGCTTGTAGCCTTGTTCACAGCAAGGCTGTGAACAAGGCTACAAGCCGAAACGCGTCTGTGTGTGCTGTATTTTTATGGGCATGGAATAAATTCATTGGATACCGTACTTCAGTGTGCCGGTTCTTTTTGCTGTATATAATTTGGACTATCGGATGAGGAGGAACATCCTGAACCTGAGCACCTGACACAGGTGTGCATACTTTTATAATGAACTGAATTTTTTTGTGCTCTGGGTTTTGAGCGGTGCACCTTTGTGGTTTGCTTTTTTCAAAATCGTCGCACTTTTTTGTTTATAGTGCAAAAAATAAAAACCGCAGAGGTGATCATATACCACCAAAAGAAAGCTCTATTTGTGGGGGAAAAAGGACGTCAATTTTGTTTGGGTACAGCATCGCGCGACCGCGCAATTGTCATTCAAATCGTGACAGCACTGAAAACTGGTCCGGGCAGGAGGGGGCTTTAAGAGCCCAGTAAGCAAGTGGTTAATCATAACTTAAGCGGACTTTCTTTTATCAGTTTTGCTCTACTGCCATTCTGAATCTAGACTTCATATTAGTTACTTCCATGACTTCCCAAAGTGTAGTTCCAGAGAGACCCAGATCAGCACTGGCAGGCTTTGCAGATTCAGAAGAGTGACTAAACAGACAAATGCAACCACCAACCCCATACAGAGCCCCAGCCACGCTTTTAGGACACAAAGAAACTGTTGTGCAAAATTAAGAAGCAAATGTTGACCTATGAACTGTAGGAAAGGATTATGAAAAGCCCATGCAGTTTCAAACAACACTAAATTGTCAGGTTAACTAGCTTCCACCTGAATGAGGTCCTAGTACATCCATGCATGTCTGTTAGATTCCCATTTCTTTGTTTAAAATATAAGCTATAGAGGGCAAAGTTAAAAAAGATTGCAGAGACAGAAAATGTATCTTAGCCTGCAGAGCTAATATACCAGCAAGTGTTCTAGAAGTGGTTAGCACATTCAGAGATCGCAAGTCACATCCTGTACTAGTATTCTTATTACTCAGCTCTTCAGAGTGAGTCAAAATAAACCATAGTCTGAAAGGTCATACAATAAAACCAACCACAGATTTTACAATAAACCCATGCAGCACAATACAGGTTAATCTTTCCTTTGATCCCCCAACACTAGCAAAGAAAGCAGCCCTGTGTAGACTTCAAAAACTGTGCTGAACACAATCCACCAATGTCTAGAGAACTAAACCTGACAGCTGTCACTGGGTCGACAGGTGAGAGAAACACTCCTAATAAGTGAACCCAGTTCTAATGACAAATGCCAACATTGGGATTTTCGCTTGCTTCCTCTTGTGCTACCAGAAAGAAGTTCAAACCCTTTATCCAAAAGCAGGGGAAATATTGATTGGAGACACCATTTGCTTTTCTCAATCTTAATTCTAGAAACAATTTTCCGGTCTCAGGGAAACCTCTGCTAAAAATGACTGCCCTTGCAGTTCACAGTACTTAGTGTGATGCTCAAGGAGAAGAATATTCCTTACTTTTGTAGTCCCGAATAATCCCCTCCTACAGATACCCAAAATGATCGCTGGTTTCAGTGGCAACTTCTCGAAGTGGCAGAAATTGCTCCTTACTCAAGGAAACTGTAGCAACATTTAGGACAGCCTTTCTCAACCTTTTCAACACCGAGGAACCCTTGAAATAATTCTCCGGTCTCGGGGTAATCCCTACTAAAAATTAAAAATCTACAACTCATGATACATTTGTGTGATGGGCAATGGGAAGAATGCTCCTTACACTTGTGGTCATTGGGAAGAATTACCCCCTTACAGATAGCTAAAAAGATCAATGATATCATTGGGAATTTATCTGAGAGGTAGAAATTGACCATTGCTCAAGGAACCCCTTGCAACCTCTGGAGGAACCTTAGGGTTCCATGGAACCCTGGTTGAGAATCCTTGATTTAGGAGAACCCTAGGTTTCCACAGAACCCTGGCTTAGAAAGGCTGTCCAAAATTATAGTTTATGAACTGCAAAAAACAGTTTACGCTGAATGGCAAAAGTGTGTCCTATTTAGACAACAGCAATGAATGCAAACTGGAATCTGGTAAACCTTAGGAGGGGAAAACAAATGCTGAAAGGGTATGTATAATACAGTCTTTGCAAAAAAAGTTTTGCTATAAGTATATTAAAGTGGATATAAACCCACCACCCACCCAGTATAAACTAATGACACAGTATTAATGTATATTTACATGCAAGCCTCCTGCATCTATCCCTACCTTTCAAATGTCCTTCCTGTAAGCACTAGCAGCTCTGTAAAGCTCTGAAATCAGAGGGTGTCTGTGTTTGCTGGAGTTCGGTGGGTGGAGTTGTGATGTCACAAGCCTCCCCACCCACCTCTATACTGAGACATTGAGGAGGGAGGGAGAGGGGAGTGTAAAACTTTCTCTGCTCTGTGAAGGAGATAAACAAATTGATTGTCTCACAGAGCAAGGGGCGGATCAACTGTGTATTTCGCTGTTAGTCAGATTTTCTCTTCCTGAAAAAAGATAAGCTCATTACTCACAGTTGGATTAACTCTTTGTGGCAAGACTGGGCACAGATGATATGACATGCTATACTCTACCAGGCAGAATTATTAATTACATTTTTTTTTTCGGGTTTACATCCACTTTAATAGAGCAGGGTGCAACAAGCAGTCCTTAAGGCCCCATACACACGGAAATTTTTTACAGCCGCGTTTTTGAGCTTTTTTGCAGCTCTCCATGTTATTCAATGGCCCCATACAAACGCCAATGTTTCTGAGCTGTAAATAGCGTCAGCATTTGTGAGCTGAAAGCAGAACCCACGGCCAGCGCGTTCTGAAGCTGCAGCGTTAGTGAGCATTTTGACGTCTAAGCATCAAAAACGCTCTAACGCGCATTAATGCCATAGCAACGTTAACTGGCGTTTTCAGGTTCAAATATAGAGGGATGTCTTTTCAAAACAAAACGCAACGTAGCACTGACGCTCAATAACGCGCATTAATGCCAATGCAAAACACTGATGAAATCGCGTTTTTGACGCCGATTTTTTCCTGGCGACGGTCCCGACGTTACAACTCGTTTTGTTAATACGCCCATGTGTATGATGGCTATGA
The DNA here is from genome assembly GCA_018402905.1 of Glandirana rugosa. NCBI lineage: Eukaryota > Metazoa > Chordata > Amphibia > Anura > Ranidae > Glandirana > Glandirana rugosa. The sequence continues at coordinate 1,175,159 of BLSH010160710.1, read as the reverse complement.
GGAAAACAACAGGTGTGACACACCGCTCAGGCAAATCACTGAAAACCCAAACAGCTGTGGGTGCTCACTTCGGCTCGCCACCGTGATACTTGAAGACAGAACATAAATGGTGGCACTCCACGATTGTTCCAAAATGCTTGTCGTTTATTGAAAAATAGCCATACAGGGACAAAGGAGTATGAGGCCTAAAAAGGAAACTAATGCAGCCATCACATCTAAGAATTGGTAAGCTGCAATAAAATAAATGTTTGCTTTTGGGTTTAATACTGCTTTAATTAATGGCATCAACCCTTGCTGCAGGTGTCTCTCTAGGGTCAGATATATTTGATGCATGGACATTCAATGGCCACTGACAGAGTCTGGGGGGGACCTACAGTAGGGAAAATAATTATTTGATCCCCTGCAGACTTTGTAAGTTTGCCCACTTACAAAGAAATTAAGTCTATCATTTTTATCATAGCTGTATGATAGAGACAGAATATGAACCAAAAATCCAGAACAAACACATGATATAAATGTTCTAAATTAAGTTGCAGTTCAGAGAGTAAAATAAGTGTTTGATCCCAAAGCAAAACATGACTTAGTACTTGGTGGAGAAACCCTTTGTTGGCAAGCAGAGAGGCAAGACGTTTCTTGTAGTTGGTTACCAAGTTTGCACACATCTCAGGAGGGATTTTGGTCCACTCTTCTATACACCTCTTCTCTAAATCCTTAAGTTGTCTTGGCTATCGCTACTCCCTCCATGAATTTTCTATAGGCTAGGCCACTATATGACCTTAATGTACTTCTTCATGAGCCACTCCTTTGTTGCCTTGGAGGTATGTTTTGGGTCATTGTCATGCTTGAAGACCCATCCACAACCCATCTTCCGTGTTCTGGCTGAGGGAAGGTGGTTCTTATCCAAGATTTTACAATACAAGTCCCCGTCCATTGGCCCCTCAGTGCGGCAAAGTCAGCCTGTACCTTTAGCAGAGAAACAGCCCCAAAGCATAATGTTTCCATCTCCATACTTGACTGTAGGGATGGTGTTCTTAGGGTCCTAGTCAGTATTTTTCTTCCTCCTAACACAGTGAGTCAAGATAATGCCAAAGAGCTCAATTTTGGTCTCATCTGACCACAGCACTTTCTCCTAATTCTTCTCTGAATAATTTAGATGTTCATTGGCACACTTCAGACAGGCCTGTGCATGTGCCTTCTTGAGGAGAGGGACCTTGCAGGCGCTGCAGATTTTCAATCTATGGTGGCATATTAACAATGGTTTCTTTGGTGACCGTGGTCCCAACTGCCTTGAGATCATTCACAAGCTTCTCCCATGTAGTTCTGGGTGACCCTCTCCCTTCTCATGATCATCCTTACCCCATGAGGCAAAATCTTGCATGGAGCTCCAGACCGAGGGCGATTGATGGTTATTTTGGATTTCTTCCATTTGCAAATAATCGCTGAACAGTTGTCTCACCAAGCTTCTTGCTGATCATCTTGTAGCCCATTCCAGACTTGTGCAGGTCTACAATCTTGTCCCCGAAGTCCTTGGACAGCTCTTTGGTCTTGCCCATGACGGTGAGGTTTGAATGGAAAAAAAAAAAATGTGCCTTTTATACACATAATGAGTTGTCATTAGGAGCACCTTCCTAAACTGACAGGACTAATCTGTGTACCACATGAGCACATACTGTAGCCAGTTTGTGGGAGCCAGAATTATTGTTGGTTGGTAGGGATCAAATACTTATTTTACTCACTGAACTGCAACTCAGTTTATAAAATTTGTATCATGCGTTTTTTTCTGGATTTTTGGTTGATATTCTGTCTCTATCATTTAAAATACACCTACGATAATAATTATTGACCTTTCATTTCTTCGTAAGTGGGCAAACTTACAAAATCTGTAATAATTATTTTCTCCACTGTATACTTAGACTGTTTCATGCTCTCGAGAGAGTTTTTAACCACTTGCTGACCAGCGACCCCAGTCTGACGGCGACAAAGTGGCTCGATATCACAAACCGCCGTCATATGACGGCTGCTGCGATATCCCTCACTGTGAGCACGCCGCCAGAGGCGCGCTCCATGCTCACTGTGTTCCGGGGGGGCCAGGGAGCGGGTAGGGCTGACTCGATCGCCACCGGCTACCCACGATGGCCCCCCCCGCAGTAAAAGAACGGAAGTCCATGTAAGTAAACACGGATCTCCGTTCTGTTAGAGGGGGAAGGGCTGTGATCACCCTGTATATGGAAGCCGTGATCACTCCCTTCACCCAGCCAGGCCAACCCACACACAGTTAGAACACGCCCAGGGAACACCGTTAACCCTTAGAGCGCCCCCTCCAGGTTAACCCCTTAACTGCCAATGGCATTTACACAGTAATCAGTGCATTTTTATAGCACTGATCGCTGTATAAATGCCAATGGTCCCAAAAAAGTGTCAAAATGGTTCGACATGTCCGCTGCAATATTGCAGTACCGCTAAAGATCGCAGATCACCGCCATTACTAGTAAAAAAAAATAAAAACCCCAGAAATGAATTATCATCCGTAAACACGACAACTTTTGCGCAAACTAATCAATAAAAGCTGATTGCAATTTTTTTTACCAAAAATATGAGGAAGAATATAAATCAGCCAAAACCGATGGAAAAAAAATTATTTTTTTACATTTTTTTGGATTTGTATTTTAGCAAAAATAAGAAATTTGTTTTTTTGTTTTTTTTGCAAAATTGTCGCTCTTCTTTTGTTTATAGCGACGATGAGAAATGACTCAGAGGTGATCAAATACCACCAAAAGAAAGCTCTATTTGTGGTAAAAAAAAAGGACGCAAATTTCGTTTGGGTACAATGTCACACGACCGCGCAACTGTCAGTTAAAGCGACGCAGTGCCGAATCGCAAAAAGTGCTCTGGTCCTAAAGTGGGAAATCCTTCCGGGGCTGAAGTGGTCAAGGAGATACTGGTTATAAGAATATCGTATTATCAGAGGTGACAATTTTAAGTAAAAAAAGTTAGTATTACAACCTGAATAAAACTGTACTGTGCTCTGTAATTACTGGCATGCATACTATTAGAACTAGTCAGATAAGTTCTCCTTCTTCCCAATGCATGAAATACTTTGGTAGGGGCAATTAAACTAAACCACTTGCAAGGCCTCACACACATGGGCATAATATCAAAACGTCGGGACCGGCGTCAGGCAAAAATAGGCGCCAAAAACGCAATTTCAACTGCGTTTTGCATCGCCATTAATGAGCGTCAGCGCTACGTTGCATTTTGTTAATAAAAAAAATTTCCTCTGCTATTTTTGAACCTTAAAAAAGCCGGCGCTAAAAACGCCAGTTGACATTGCTACGGTGTTAATGCGTGTTAGTGAGCGTTTTGCCGGCTTAGTGTCAAACACACCATAACGCTACAGCCTCGGAAAGCGCGGGTCCTGCATTCAATTTACAGCTTAAGAACACCGACGCCATCTACAGCTCAAAAACGTCCGTGTGTATGAGGCCTTAAGAGCCAAAAAAGGAGTTTGGGTGACACAAGCTGGGATTGTTCATAAAGGCAAAGTAATAAAGCCTTTCACCAGTAAACGTGTTGACCATTCTCTTATTACTACAAATAAGATATCGTGTTCAGAGGACATTTCTGCTTTAAGGGTGCAATGTGGGCTACAGAGAGAAGACATAAGAATGGGCAGGAAGCCAACATTGCAATTCCAACATAGTATTTCCAAACGCAGATACAATGACAGTCTATTAGATAAAATAAGCAGATCTTGTGGAAGTATTGTAATGGAGCCAGTAGGCTTTAATACAATTGGCACCTGCAATGGAAAATGTTTGGGAAGACAAACTACACTTTGCTTTCTTCACTGTTTAGCATACTTTTGTCCAGCTCAGGAGGCTCTAATGCAAGTACAATTATGAAGACAGGAAGGATTCCCAGTTTGTTTAGCTGGGGATGGTGCACCATCTGTGTCAACTGACTTGGAGATCAAACAACTACAAAATTATATCTTTTACAAACCCATGCAAATAAAACTAAAATATAATGAATAAAACCAAGTTAACCTCCCTGGCGGTATGATTATTTCAGATTTTTGGTGCTGAAAGCGGTACGATTATTTTGCATGGAAATTTGGCGTTTTATATTGTAGGCCTGTAATTCTTAGGAATAACTCACTTAAATCTGTCCAAACAAGAGTCTAGTAGACATCCCTGGTATGATAAAGTTTGAAACAAGAAACCATAAATTATAATATAATAAATAACTATAAATAATTATCAAAAATAATAATATAATAATAAAATGTATTCAATAATGTAATTATATCACAAAACACTGAAATTTGCTCATTTGCAGAATTGTCGCTGTCGTCACTTTTAGTGTCTGAATTTCCCCAAAAATCAGTATCACTCAATTCTGCAAATGATTCTTATTTACCATCTGTGTTTTCTAGCTGATCAAAAACCACTTTTGACGTAAAGGGACGCTTTTTGGTTGCTATGGTATTCTCAAGTTTCCAGGCAGAAATAATGACATATATGATATAAAAGTGCATGCAGGGCACTGGTCAAAAAACACTAGGGACAAAGGGGATGTGAAATGATTTCATACAGTAATGTAATCTTACAGATTACAGTGTACTGTATGTTTACTGAGTGTTTTACTTTTTGAATTTGCCGCCGGTCTCCACCCCCGTGCGACGCGACGCTCGCAGGGAACGGAGCCCGGCACACAGAGGCATTGGGCGGAGGACACAGCCCGCAGACACAGCGGGGGAGACATCGCTGGATCCAGGGGACAAGGTGAGTAGCACTGCCTGGATCCAGCGATGCAATGCCGAGTGTGGCTCGGGGTTACCGCTCTTGGTACAGAATATTTACCCCGAGCTACACTACCGCCAGGAAGGTTAAGCTTGCCATAATAGATTCAAATTTCGGCCAATTTCTGTTGAACTGGATGGAATTTCAGCCACTGGTGTCCCTGTCAGCATCACCTGGTTTGACCACCTTCAATTAAAAAAAAACAAAAAAGAACGAAGAAGCCAGGTGGAAAATTGTTGGCCTTACAGTGACAGTTTCCTGTTCGATGCAGCAGAAAAGTCTCCATTCACATTGGATAGATGAATCGCATGCGTGTATGGCTAGCCTAAACCAGGCCCTACATGGATCAGTTTTGGAATCCTCCCTGCTGTGTCTTTGTATTCTGACAGCAGAAAGACTCCACCTCCATCAGAATACACAGATCAGCACTGCAGCCTATAGACCGTGGCGCTGATCAAGTGGGAAAATACCAACAGGGCTGTTCAACACAAGTCAATCCTTGCTGAACTTGCTGAATTTTGATCTGTGTATGGCCAGCTTTACTTTCATTGGAAACAAACAATCACTACAACCTGACATACAGATACACAGACCTCGGCTCTACTTGTAAACATCAACGTTAGCTCTGCACCATCTCCCTTCTCATGTCCCATGCTTAACAAAGCCACTGATGACATTAAAGGACCAATTAAGGTAGAAAGGAACACATTGAAGTACCACCGATACAGGTAAAGTTAAGACCTGCCAATAAGTTCTACAAGGCCAACCAGATTTTTGTCTGAGCCGCTTGTTATCACTCAAGGCTAAGATTACAAGTAGAATTCGCACACCAGGATGCAAATCCTGCCATACTAAAAAGGTATGGAAAAAAAAATCACCCAGCCTACTAGTAAACCAAGTGATTCACTCCACCCAAAACAGATACATTTTGGGTAGACTTACTTAAATCAGAACTTCATCAAAAAAGGGGAAGTTACGCCCCCTCCTCCTCACCAATATTCTGTACTTTTTTTTGGGGGGGGGGCGTAGATTTGACAGGTGCCCGCTACCACTTGTGACATGTCCCGGAAGAGGGGGGCTGAGAACTTTGTCAGAAGTCCCAGAAGGCTGAGGGACCATTCACAAAGCACAGAGTGGATTGTCCATGTGCAGTGGGCAGCCGGCTGTGAAGCCACAAGGAGTCACAGCCTGCTGCCCAGTTAACATGTGGGTGCTGGGAAGTAAACAGCCTGGGTGAGAACAGCACTGGATCCTGTTTTCAGAGTATTGAAATATGCGCTGGAAGCTTCTTGTATACAGCAATATGCTTTACTTTCATGGAGAGATATCAGAACATGTCTTTACATCATGGAGACAGGAAACCGGAACATACAACTACATACACAGAGAGACAACACTTCCTCTGAATGCATCAGCACAGATACACACTACAGTGCCACCTGCTGGATAGATGGGTATAATGCACAGAGTATACAGTCAGTTTATAAAAGCAACTTTACATTACATGCTGTTGTCCTTCCAACAGATCCTTGGACAGGTGTGTCTGTTTGACCCCTTTCACACGGAGGTGCTTTTCATGCACTTTCTTGCTAAAAAAAAGTGACTGAAAAGCTCACGAAAACCGATCTCCATTAAAATGAATGCATGCTTTCACACTGGGGCAGTGCGCCCTGGCAGGGCGGTGAAAAAGTGCTCAGTGTTTTACTGGCAGCTTAGAAGCGCCTCGGTGTGAAAGGGGCCTTTATTAAAAGTCAAAAGCTACAGTTTTTTTGTAGCTGACTTTTAATTTTAAATACATGATCAAAGAACCATTTTAAATTGCAAGTGAAACCTAACATTCTTTTGCACTATATGATAATCCAGTAAAATCAGATTCAGCCATTTGTGGGCTTGACTGATATCATTTCTACATGTGAGACAGATGTGTTTAATTAACTGAGTGCTGTAATATAGTGTCGGCAATACACAATCAGAATCTGCAGCAGTACATTTATAGATGAACACTGTACATCAGGGCCAAAATCCACCCATCCGACCATCACCACTGATGGAGTCTTTATGCAATGTGTCAGTTGTAGATTCTGAGATTTCCCAGCTGCCCATTTTTTATTGCTAATTAAAACCCAGAAACAATATAACAGATCAACTGGACTGTGACCCAACATATTAGCTTGACAAAACCAGAAGATTAAATTACCGGGAATGTACAATTGCTGTTTATGTGTCTAGCGTTTCCCTTCTATTACAGCCCCTGCTGGAAATCCACCCACATGTGTTTTCAAAGCTGCTTCCCAGTCGCTGAAATCCTTTTCCCATTTCCCAACAGTGTCAGACAGGAGACCTGTGATGTCCAGATCTCGGCACTGTGTGATGTATGGGAAACAGCTTAATATTGTACAGCATAGACAGACCAGGCCAAAGGGCCACCACCCAAACACAATGGAAGTAAAAAATAAAAAAGTACTCTGGAACAGTAAACCTGGCCATGTACAGTTGGTTATATTTTTTCATGCAGCAGGCTGAATGAAAAAAGCCAACAGATTGCTCCACACCTGCCAGGGACTTGTATTGGGACAGTGGCTCACGCACTGTCAGAATACACTGATCAGCAACTGCATCGGATTGGCTGTAACCACTGATCGAGAAAATATAATGTGTTCCTTTGACAGAAGTTGCCACCTAGTCAGCAGTGATCATTGTATTCTGAAGTAGAGCTGCACAATTAATCGTAATAAAATCGCAATCTCGATTCACCCCCGATTCCATCAGGCATTACCGCGATTCTCAGTGCAGTTAATGGAGTCCAAATTGCGGGGCGACTCAGCGCGACTTGACTGTAATAAAAGTCAATGCAAGTCGCCTGAAGTCTTTTCTAAGTCGGAGCGACTTGAGTCTCTGGGCAGACTGCCAAGTTCTGAAGTCACTGCTGATAAAAGAAGCTAGAAAGATATAATGTAATTACTTCAAAGGAATGAACTCCGAATGAACTCCCGTGTACGGAAGATGTTTTGTTTAACCATTTAAAGACTAAATCTTTTCTGATTTGCTGCTTACAAATAAAAATCCAGTATTTTTTGCTAGAAAATGACTTAGAACCCCCAAACATTATATATATATATTTTTTTAGCAGATGGCGGTTGTTGCAATATTTTATGTCACACGGTATTTGCACAGCGGTCTTTCAAACGCAATTTTTTTGGAAAAATTACCCTTTCAAAAAAAATAAATAATAAACAGTGCTGCTAGCCCAATTTTTTTGTATATGTAAGATGTTACGCCGCGAGAATCGTGATCTTTATTCTAAGCAAAAAAATCGTGATTCTCATTTTGGCCAGAATCGTGCAGCTCTATTCTGGAGGCTACAAAACATCCCGCTGTCAGAATACAATGGCATAGCCGGGGTATTTCCTCATCAACACCAACTGTGTTGATGGGGCAATCGAGCAATTTTCTTTCCTTCAACCCGCAGCTGAAGAAAAGAACATTGCATAATGTATGGCCAGCCTAAGGAAAAGCCATACTCCAGCAGTTTAAGTTCAGTTGTTAGTTACCACAAACTTTGGCTTGCCATTTCCAATTCCTAAACATAAGAACAGAAAAAAATTAAAAAAAAAAAAAAAAAAAAGTACCATCCTCTAAAAAAAAAAAAAAAAAAAAAGAAAAAAACAAGATTCGGAAAAAAAAAAAAAAAAAAAATCTCCTACCATGAAAAAAAAAAAAAAAAAAAATT
>BLSH010160710.1:1129774-1156042 GCA_018402905.1 Glandirana rugosa | reverse complement strand
AAAAATGCGGTTTCATTTTTTTCCCACATTTTCCAAAAACTACTGGAACAAAAATGAACCGTTCAAAAGACTCATTATGCCTCAATGATTATTCGTTGGGGTGTTTGCTTTCCAGAATGGGGTCATTTTGTGGGCAATTCCATTGTCCTGGTGCTCCAGGGCCTTCAAAAATGTGATAGGTCTTCATGACATTAGATGTGTAATTTATGTCCCTAGAATACCTGACGGCGCTCCCTGCATGTTGAGCCTCTGTATGTGGCCAGGCTGTGAAAAAGTCTCAGACATGTGATATCGCCATACTCAGGAGGAGCAGAAGAATTTGTTTTGGGGTGTAATTTGGGGTATGCATATGCTGTGTGTGAGAAATAACCTGTTACAATGACCATTTTGTGAAAAAAAAAAAAAAAAGAAAAAACAAATCTTCATTTTGCAAAGAATTGTGGGAAAAAAATTACAGCTTCAAAAAATTCACCATGCCTCTTACTAAATACCTTGGAATGTCTACTTTCCAAAAAGGGGTCATTTGGGGGGTAATTTTACTTTCCTGGCTTGTTAGGGTCTCAAGAAATGAGATAGGCTGTCAGTATATCAGGTGTGATCAGATAGGCATTTTTTCAAAAAATTTTCAATCTTTTTTTATTTATAGCACAAAAAATAAACCCCCTCCTAGTGATTAAATACCACCAAAAGAAAGCTCTATTTGTGTGAAAAAAGGATGCAAATTTCATATGGGTACCGTGTTGCATAACTGAGTAATTGTCATTCAAAGTGTGATAGCTCTAAAAGCTGAAAAATGGCCTGGACAGGAAGGGGGTTTTCGTGCCAGGTACCGATGTGGTTAATGAGGGGAAAAATGAACTTAAATGATTTTAGCAAATGGCTGCAATATAACAAAGAGTGAAAAATTTAAGGGGGTGTGAATACTTTCCGTACCCACTGTGTATGTATGTATGTATGTATGTATGTATGTATGTATGTATTATATATATATATGTATGTATGTATGTATGTATGTATGTATGTATGTATGTATGTATGTATGTATGTATATATATATATATATATATATATATATATATATATATATATATATATATATATATATATAGCAATTAGAAAGAGGTGAGCAGCACTTCAGTAATCTTCTGGTGCTAGCAATCAAGCCTTACCCCAAGGCCATATGTAGAAACAAAGAAAGTCCAGGATTGCTGCACACAAATTCTTTTAATATATCAAAGTATGCAAAATACAAACATCTTTCAAGAATTTTTCTCCAAATAGTCATAAAGCAGTCATGAGAAAATCATGAAAAGTCCATAGCAAAATAGCAAACTTGCTCCATATTTACCTACGGTTTCGGGCTATTGTCCTGCTCTCACGCCCTTTTTCAAGGTAAGGAACAGCGTTCATATTGAAATCACATTCTACTAGTGCTATTTATTCACAGTTGATGGGGAATCAATTACGACAATTAATTTGATAATCATTCGCACCTGACGTTAGACTCTCTCTCCAACGTCTATACACAGAACGATCCTATCGGTTTAGTCCCAGTTCACAACATATGCTTTCCATATCTATATGAACACATATTGGTATGTTCCATATATCTAAATCAAAAACAATCGAGAAAAAACAAAAAGAAGGTTAGAAAAAACTGAAAAATATATAATTACCAAAAAATGTAAAGATATAGCCAGAAAAAAGAAAAATAAGAAAAAAAATAATACCGAACAAAAAAAGAGAGAAATACTACGTAAAACAAATATATATAGCAAAAGGAGTCTTAACAAAAACATCAAGTCTATACTCATCAGATTTTATCCCACGTTAATTAGGCACCAAACCTCCTATAGGAAAAGATGCAGATCAAAGTCCCTATTTAACCCCTTAGGAAAAAGGGTATCCAAACGGTTAATCCAAAAAACCTCTCTCTTTCTCAGTTTAATTTCCCTATTACCTCCCCTCCTATCTTGTGTTACTGATTCTATTTACCATAAATCGTAACTGGGCTACCGTATGCCCCATGTCCACAAAATGTTTAACCAGAGGTAGTTTTGTTAACTTATCCCGAATTGCATAGTTATGTCTCGCTATCCTATCTTTTATTTTCTGAGTGGTCTCCCCTATGTAAAGGAGACCACATGGACATTTAATAAGGTATACCACAAATGACGATTGGCAAGTGTGGTATTCCTTAATTTCCAAAGTTTCCCCACTATGTGAGTGATTAAACGTTTTACCCTTGATCATGCTGCTACATTGAATGCAGCTAAGACAAGGGTAAGAACCATGATTAGGGGTACCAAGAAAGGTCCTACCAACATTAACTTTTTTAATTCTCCCAACATCTGTCCTGACCACCCGGGAGTAAATCATACGTCCCTTGCGATAGGCAGACAGTGGGACATACTTAAATTCCTCTATAAATGGATAATTATCCCTCAGAATTGTCCAATGCTTTTTAATAATATTGAAAACTCTCCTAGAGTATGGATGAAATTGTGTCACGAACGGTAATCTCCTCTGACCCCTATATCTTTTTGTTCTCTCTGTTTCAGTCCTAATCCTGTTTAGTTCATCCTTCCTATAACCTCTTTTTTTCTAAATGACTTTCTATCTCATCCAAATGTTTCTCTCTAACCATAGGGTCACTCACAATATGTCTGATACGTGTAAATTGGCTCTTTGGTACTGATTTAAACACACCTGGCGGGTGAAAGCTCCTTTGGTGCAATAGTTGGTTATGGTCTATAGGCTTTATATATAAATCACTCTTTAGTCTACCTGCTTCCAGCATCACTATGACATCTAAAAAGGGCAAACTCTCCTCACTAAAATTAATACTAAATTTCAATCCTGGAAGTAATAAATTAATACATGAATGAAACAAAAGTAGGGAATCCATGTCGCCCCCCCATATTGCGAACACGTCATCAATGAAACGCCACCAACATTGGCAATGTTCTTTAAACAACACATTAATATAGATCAAAGACTCTTCCATCATTGGATTGGAAGCATGCAAACGCCTATGGATGGCCTCAGGTTTATATAATGATTCATAGGTGGAGTTTTTTGTTACAACTTTTGAAAATAGTCTTGGAGGAGAATATTTTTTTGTATGGTGACCAGCATTACAGACCGTTGAGGGGGGCTTCTATGGGCTCTAATGTCGCCTCCCCATATGCGAATGCTTTTATGAATATGATGGAGGAGTCTTTGATCTATATTAATGTGTTGTTTAAAGAACATTGCCAATGTTGGTGGCGTTTCATTGATGACGTGTTCGCAATATGGGGGGGGGGGGGGCGACATGGATTCCCTACTTTTGTTTCATTCATGTATTCATTTATTACTTCCAGGATTGGAATTTAGTATTAATTTTAGTGAGGAGAGTTTGCCCTTTTTAGATGTCATAGTGATGCTGGAAGCAGGTAGACTAAAGAGTGATTTATATATAAAGCCTATAGACAGTAACCAACTATTGCACCAAAGGAGCCTTCACCCGCCAGGTGTGTTTAAATCAGTACCGAAGAGACAATTTACACGTATCAGACATATTGTGAGTGACCCTATGGTTAGAGAGAAACGTTTGGATGAGATAGAAAGTAAATTAGAAAAAAGAGGTTATAGGAAAGATGAACTAAATAGGATTAGGACTGAAACAGAGAGAACAAAAAGATATAGGGGTCAGAGGAGATTACCGTTCGTGACACAATTTCATCCATACTCTAGGAGAGTTTTCAATATTATTAAAAAGCATTGGACAATTCTGAGGGATAATTATCCATTTATAGAGGAATTTAAGTATGTCCCACTGTCTGCCTATCGCAAGGGACGTACGATTTACTCCCGGGTGGTCAGGACAGATGTTGGGAGAATTAAAAAAGTTAATGTTGGTAGGACCTTTCTTGGTACCCCTAATCATGGTTCTTACCCTTGTCTTAGCTGCATTCAATGTAGCAGCATGATTAAGGGTAAAACATTTAATCACTCACATAGTGGGGAAACTTTGGAAATCAAGGGATACCACACTTGCCAATCGTCATTTGTGGTATACCTTATTAAATGTCCATGTGGTCTCCTTTACATAGGGGAGACCACTCAGAAAATAAAAGATAGGATAGCGAGACATAACTATGCAATTCAGGATAAGTTAACAAAACTACCTCTGGTTAAACATTTTGTGGATATGGGGCATACAGTAGCCCAGTTACGATTTATGGTAAATAGAATCAGTAACACAAGATAGGAGGGGAGGTAATAGGGAAATTAAACTGAGAAAAAGTGTTTTTTTGGATTAACCGTTTGGATACCCTTTTTCCTAAGGGGTTAATTAGGGACTTTGATCTGCATCTTTTCCTATAGGAGGTTTGGTGCCTAATTAACGTGGGATAAAATCTGATGAGTATAGACTTGATGTTTTTGTTCAGACTCCTTTTGCTATATATATTTGTTTTACTTTGTATTTTTCTCTTTTTTTGTTCGGTATTATTTTTTTTCTTATTTTTCTTTTTTCTGGCTATATCTTTTAATTTTTTGGTAATTATATATTTTTCAGTTTTTTCTAACCTTCTTTTTGTTTTTTCTTGATTGGTTTTGATTTAGATATATGGAACATACCAATATGTGTTCATATAGATATGGAAAGCATATGTTGCGAACTGGGACTAAACCGATAGGATCGTTCTGTGTATAGACGTTGGAGAGAGAGTCTAACATCAGGTGTGAATGATTATCAAATTAATTGTCGTAATTGATTCCCCATCAACTGAATAAATAGCACTAGTAGAATGTGATTTCAATATGAACGCTGTTCCATACCTTGAAAAAGGGCGTGAGGAGGAGGACAATAGCCCGAAACCGTCGGTAAATATGGAGCAAGTTTGCTATGGACTTTTCATGATATTCTTATGACTGCTTTATGACTATTTGGAGAAAAATTCTTGAAAGATGTTTGTATTTTGAATATTTTGATATATTAAAAGAATTTGTGTGCAGCAATCCTGGACTTTCTTTATATATATATATATATATATATATATATATATATATACACATACACACACACATATTATATATAAATATAAATATATTAGCAGAGATCCTAGAGAATAAAATAGCGGTCGTTGCAATACTTTGTCACATGGTATTTGCACAGCAGTCTTTCCAATGCAATTTTATTGAAAAAAAAATACACTTCATGAATAAAAAAAATAAAAAAAATAAAGTTAGCCCAATTTTTTTTTATAATCACAAAGATGTGATGCCGCGAGGATCGTGATCTTTATTCTAAGCAAAAAAATCCTGATTCTCATTTTAGCCAGAATTGTGCAGCTCTAGTTACAGCCTTATTCCACAATGGATTAAATTAATTATTTTCCTCAAAATTCTACAATATCCCATAATGGAAATGTGAAAGAAATTTGTTTGAAATCTTTTTATTTTTTTTAAAATATATTTTAATAAATTTGCAAACAAATCTACATAAAGTATTCACAGCCTTTGCTCAATACTTTGTTGAAGCACCTTTGCCACCAATTACAGCCTCAAATCTTTTCGAGTATGATGCTACGAGCTTGGCACACCTATTTTTGGCTCCTTCCATTCTTTTTTGCAGGACCTCTCAAGCTCCATCAGGTTGGATGTGGAACATTGGTGCACAGCCATTTTCAGATCTCTCTAGAGATGTTCAAATCGTGTTCAAGTCTGTGCTCTGGCTGGGCTACTCAAGGACATTTTTGGTGCATATTATGAACTGCGCTCAAAAAGCTATAACCAAACTGACCACTAGGGGTCTGAATAAAAATACTGTGCAAATAGTAAACAATAAAAATACTGTGCAAATGGCAAATAATAAAAGTGCGTCAGTAATAATCTAGTAATTAGGTAAGTAAAGTGCCAGTAAATCCATAGAAAGTGCATCTATAGTCCATACAATAAAGTGCAGTGTAAATAATCAAGAATCATATCCTTAAATGCACATACAGTGCATGTAATGAGAAGTCCATTCAAAGAGTCTGTCCAGAAGTAAACATATCCATATGATGGTATAGGTCAGGGGTAGGCAACCTGCGGCTCTCCTGCTGTTGTAGAACTACATTTCCCATGAGGCATTGCAAGGCTGCTGGATACAATTACTCCCAGAAGTATGATGGGAAATGTAGTTCTACAACAGCTGGAGAGCCGCAGGTTCCCTATCCCTGGTATAGGTGACTATGTGATCTCCACCAGTGCAAAGGGCAAAGGTCCTACTCACCAGATCCAGTTGATCTTCACGACAGATCGAAAACACATAGGAATCTATGGGTCTCCAGCCAGTCTGAAGGCGTGTCCACACCGTGAAGAGAAAGGTGGAAGGTCCAGCCATCCAAACAGACACTTTTAATGGACTTGTCATTACATGCACTGTATGTGCATTTAAGGATATGATTCCTGATTATTTACACTGCACTTTATTGTATGGATTATAGATGCACTTTTTATGGATTTACTGGCACTTTACTTACCTAAATTATTAGATTATTACTAATGCACTTATTATTTGCCATTTGCACAGTATTTTTATTGTTTGCTATATGCACAGTATTTGTATTCAGACCCCTAGCGGTCAGTTTGGTTATAGCTTTTTGAGCACGGTTCATAATATACACCAAAAATATCTTTTACTCTGACTTTTCTTGTCTATACAACAAGCAGCTTGACATAGGAAGAATATAAACATTGCACTGGCTAAGGGAACATTTTATGTGTATCCCTTAAATTCCTTTTTTTCCCCCCACTCAAGGACATTCACAGAGTTTTCCCGTAGCCACTCCTTTGTTATCTTGGCTGTGTGCTTAGAGTCCTTGTCCTGTTGGAAGATGAACCTTCGTCCCAGTCTGAGGTCCAGAATGCTCTGGAGCAGGTTTTCATCAAAGATGTCTCTATACAATGCTGCATTCATCTTTCCCTCCATCCTGACTAGTCTAGCAGTTTCTGCCACTGAAAAACATCTCCACAGCATGATGCTGCTACCACCATGCTTTACCGTAGGGATGATATTGGCCAGGAGATGAGCGATGCCTGGTTTCCTCCACATGGTGCTTGCCATTCAGGCCAAAGAGTTCAATCTTTGTTTCAGCAGACCAGAGAATTTTGTTTCTCATGGTCTAAGAGTCCTTCAGGTGCCTTTTGGCAAATTCCAGGTGGGCTGTCATGTGCCTTTCACTTAGGAGTGGTTTCTGTCTGGCCACTCTATACAATACAGGCCTGATTGGTGGAGTGCTGCAGAATTAATTGTACTTCTGGAAGGTTCTCCTCTCTCCACAGAAAAACGCTGGAGCTCTATCAGCGTGACCATCAGGTTTTTGGTCACCTCCCTGACAAAGGTCCTTCTCCCCCGATCGCTCAGTTTGGCCGGGCGGCCCACTCTAGAAAGAGTCCTGGTTGGTCTAAACTTATTCCATTTACGGATGATGGAGGCCACTGTGCTCATTGGGACCTTCAATGCTGCAGAAATGTTTCTGTACCCTTCCCCAGATCTGTGCCTCAATATAATTCGGTCTCGGAGGTCTACAGACAATTCCTTGAACTTCATGGTTTGGTTTGTGCTCTGACATGCACTGTTAAAGCGGAGTTCCACCCTAAAGTGGAACTCCCGCTGGTTGGATTCCTCCCCCCCTCAGGTGTCACATTTGGCACCTTTCGGGGGGGAGGGGGAAGAGGACACCTGTCTTTAGACAGGTGTCCTTTTCCACACTTCCGGGAGTTCTGGCCGGCGGACGCGGCAGATGACGTCAGAAGCCGGCTCCCTCCTCCCTGCTCGCTCTGCTACTAGCCGCCTGGCCAGTAGCAGAGCGTGGCAGAGCTTGCGCATGCGCGGTAAGGTGCCCTGCGTGAAGCTGTACTGCTTACACGTCCGGGTTCCCTTACCCGCGATGGAAGCGGCTGCACCCGTCCCCCGATCCGAAGATCGGCGGCGGGTGCCGACATCGCTGGAGTCCAGGACAGGTAAGTGTCCTAATATTAAAAGTCAGCAGCTACTGTATGTGTAGCTGCTGACTTTTAATTTTTTTTTTTAGCCCGGACCTCCGCTTTAACTGTGGGACCTTATATAGACAGGTGTGTGTCTTTTTACTGCAGTCTTCTAGCTGGTATGGTATGGGGGACCTCATAGGTGCTTCCTCTTTTTTCTTTCTTGATGGCAGTGACAGGCAAGCATTCCTCCTAGACTAAGTGGCACTCACATGTTTATTCCTGGAGTATTGTGAGCCTAGCCTGTGTGATGACACCCCCACATGCATGCCCACAGCCCCCTTTTTTTCTTTTTAATTTCTTCTGTTCCTTCTGAGTAAGTCTCAGTTTTTCTTTTGCCTCAAGTTAGCTTGTTCCACTTGTCTACACATCCTACCTTGAGATATACGTTACCATTGCTACCACTAACTTTTACCACTCCTGTATTCTGCAAGATTTTGTCCATAGGTCTTGTTTACTTGGCTGATTTTGTACGGTTCTTTTGGATATATTGTAACTACACAGTTTGATTTTCCATGTCTACATATGCAAAAATTCTAATAAAAATCCTCCAAATCTCCAAATACCTGCTGTGACCTGACTTCCTGTACTGCTTGTTCCAAACAAATGGAAATGGAAGGGAAAATTAGAGATTTCAGAGCTCACAAAAGGTAGTTACAAGAAGGTAAAAAAAACACAGTAAAACAATTTCTTGAAAAATATATCACAGAGCCATTATATGTATTGGATGTGTATAAATTATTTTTGGAAAGATTGTTTAGTGTCACTTCAAGTACTTCCTCCTTATGACCCTTCTTAATGCTTCATGCACACAGGACGTTAAAAAAACGTCCTAAAAACTGCAGTAGCTTATCAATGAGTTTTTCAACTTTTATTAGCGTTATATTACCGACATTTTTTCGCGTTTTTAAAAGGGCCAGTGTTTTTTTTGTTTGTTTTTTTTTCCCCTCAATTGATCTAAAAACGTCCACAAATGTTGGGGATCGGCATTTTTGCGTGTTTGAGCGTTTTTACAGCTGAAAAATGTCTCTCAGAACCCTCTGGTCTTGGGTTTTTTTTACACCTCAAAAACGTCATTGCCCAAAATAGTTGATAACCGCCTATGTGTGCATGAACACAGGATAACATTATGGAGAGTTTATTGACTGTAGAAAAAAACGTCTACAGCTAAAAACAGCTGCTGTAAAACAGTCAAAAACCATCCAGTGTGCATGAGGCCTTAAACTGAACCTGGTACTTTGTCTAAAAGGTAGGGAAAGAACAGGTTTCCTTTAAGAGGCTGCCTGTTTTGGCAACCTACCACATTCACTACATACCTTGCACACTTGCTAATCGTTGAGCAAACATATTTTTTTTCAACGCCTTTACCACATAATTCCCTGAAGCTGCTGAACATGGTACCGATGGGGATGACAGGCAATCGGTCAGCATCCAATTCCAGTCAAAAAAAAAAAAAAAAAAAAGTATTTGTAATGGACAAGAAATAATCAACTTGTTACATTCTGAGCAATGAGAAACACACGCGACAGGTTACACAGCAACTAGTGCCTTAGTAAGATCTCGGCATACACTCTTACAACAGAGATCACTGCTATTATATTCATTAGTTTGCACAGAGACATAATTAGAATGTGCAGAAGATGTAATTACCACATTAGACTCTCACAATAGTTTCAGATCACAGATACTAAGGAATGCTGAAAGAACAAATATGTGAAAGAGGAACGCATCACCCGCATCAGAGGTGGCAGATAATTTTACATTCCATGTATTGTTTTGTCAAAACAGCGTTCGTGACATGAGCCACCTTAAAATTAAACCTGTTGCAAACCTGGACAATTCAAACTGATAAAATTGAATATACTTCGGTCATGTTCAGGGCCTATCAATGCCACGTGTTTACCTACATTTCATGCAGCTTGGCCCCCAACCCCTTGTTAGCCTCCCTATTGGTCATTTAAAGCGATAAGAGGCCTCACTTACCCATTAAAAAAAAGCTTACATTGCAGGATTTGCATGCAAACTTCAGTTGTTTATATTTTGACATCTTGACCATAAAGCCATGCAGTTTTTACTAAAACTAACTTCTGATTATGCATGTTTTCATTATAAGCATAAAGCAGAGCTCCAGACTCCTGCAGAAAAAAATAAATAAATAAGTCAGCAGCTACAAATACTTTTAATAGTAGGACACTACCTGTCCAGGAATCCAGCGATGGCCTCACCTAAGCCAATTTTTCAATCGGCTATCAGATGCTGCCACTGCCATCACCACTAAGGTAAACCGCCTGCGCATGCGTGAAGCGTGCTGCACTCTGATTGGGCCGGCTGAGGGGTAAGGAGGAGGGGGGGGGGCAAACTTCCAGCCAGAAACAGGAGCAGGGTACATGTCAAAACCAGGTACCCACCCCCCCAAAAGGTGCCAAATGTGGTAGCGGGGGGTTGACATAAGTGGAGCTTCCCCTTTTGGGTGGAACTTCACTTTAATATGACCTGCCCAGTTTTACTTTATGTCATCCACTTTTTATTTGTGTAGCACCCTCCTGGGTAGGTGCCAGAAGAGAGTATAGTTTTTGGGTCTTTCTGCTTACCAGGAAGATTGCCAGGTAAATTTAGAATGCTGTCTGCCTACCAAGGAGCTGGCTAGGGTTTACTCATTGTGCTCAGGTGGTGCTCATGCTGTCTGGATGTTTCACACTGAAACTTGACAAATGAGAGTACAGGCATTGTTACAGCCCTTGCTATTGGCAGAGGAAAGTGTCTCAATGCTGGGTGACTATAAATGCCAAGGGCACATGTGCTCAGGGACTTCAGCTGGAGAGCGGGGCCGATTGCCCCTCATCTGTAGCAGCTGCCATGTGGCCTTGGGGGTCTGACCTGAGGGCCTGAATCTGAGAATTGCTGCAACCCAGATGTCCTGCAGAGCTGCCTGGAAGGGAGACAGGCTAAAAAATATCTGCTTCGGCCTACAGTGAGTACAGATCTGTGTCTTGGGGCCTGTCCTGTGAGGGCCATCCCTTAAGCTATTAGAGTCAGAGGACGGGTGTCAGAGAAAGGGGATGCTAGTGAGTGTCCTGAAGACTAACAGTTGCATTGAGTCTGCTGCCAGAGCAAACAAAGGACTTATTCTTCCCATACAAGTGCTGTATGGTATAATAGCAAGTCTGTTACTACATCTAACCGGTAAGGCCGAGTGAGAGTTGTCCTCTATTGTACCTGGTTCCAGTTGGAGTATCCCACTAGTCCCTTCTCCTATCCAAGTTCCAACAATAAACACCAAAAAACAAACCCCTGTATTGATTATTGGAAATGAGCAGATGAGAGTACCGGCGGTTGTGTGAAAACCCTTAGCAACTGGTGGCAAGATAAGATGGGGTTAAAGCCCAGGGAAGTCTACACACAGCAATCCCTATGGGGGCAGTGCTACATTTGGAGTGTACATTTTCATTGTTATAGAACATGCTGCAAAATACTAAGCGGATTATGTGTGGTCTCTCCAGATTAGGAGACCACTCATAGTCCACTCACAAGAAAAATCAGTTTTACTTTTACGAAGAACCATACACAGCCATATTTCCAGAATAGTATGGAACAGCTAGCTAGGTGGAACTTCACCATGTAGAGCTTTCTAGTCCGACGCACTAGTTATTGCAAAATTTAGCTGAGCTAGGTCTGTTGATTCTTCCTTTTTTTTAATGGAGCATCACATACAGTATTATGTAACATCAAGTCCCTCTCCTACGCATGCATCATGATTTTTGACTGCAATATCTATTCCTTTTACATTTTAATATATAGCACTGTGCACCATGTTATATTTTTAAAAAAGAGGGATAATTAACGCTCATGACTGACATTTTTCTCATCTGGTATAGAGACTTGCCCATGCATGGCAAGGCTAAGGCATTTTGCAACACGTAATAGAATGTTGTCCATGTCACATGGCACAGAAAAAGCCAAAAAGGTGGCTTGACTAATGGTTTGGGTACAGACATTTACAGGCAGGACTTCTAAATCACCAAGAGTTTTTTTTTTGCCATTCACCAGGGCCCCTATGTTCCTAGCCTTATAGTCTGTTATGGTATATATGAAGCCTATAAACAAGAAGATATGTCAATAATTATTGGAAACAAGTTGGCTTTCCATCCCAGCATGAGAGCCTTGGACAAGATCAGTAGAAGTTGTTTTGCCCCCTGCCCCAAGCAGGCTCTCCTTTTTTAAGCATGATGCCTCCTGAGATTCAGAAAACTCTCTTCAGGTCATCCCGGTCTTTAACAAGACCAAAAATACATGCTTTTCCACTTAATTAGGTATAATATAAAACCTATTTAAAGAATATCTACTCAGAGAGACGGATATCTTTCATTTACAGAGTAAAGGAGTTGGCTATGAGCAATTTCCGTTTCATGAAAAGAATGCTTTCAAACAGAAAATATTAAATGCTGCCCTTTTACAGAGCCCGAGGAATAGCACAAGGGCTGTGGCTGACTAGAAAGAAGATTGTGACAACTAACGTGCCTTTCAGCTATTCAGTTGCAAGGTTTTTCTGTCAATTTCAAAGCAATCAAAGCTGCAGACCATAGCAGGCCATCGGTATTATGTGGTCTGTTTAGGAGGCAGCTCTGAATTGGATTGCAACTAGCACATAGCCAACATGTCTGCAGAACATTTATTTTTAATAACTAGTGATACACATCTTAAAAGTTCTCTCACATTCTTCTGGAATAGAGAATCAATATTTTAAAGCTGAATTCCAGATACGTTTTTTCCCAGCTTGGACCAATATAGGTATGCATATTCCATACTTGGCCGATCCATGTTGAAGTGAAGAATCATTCTAACAGCTAGTACTTCGCTGTTTTCTGAATCCCGTGCTGAGCAACTACCCAGCTGAATAGGAAACACAAGGGGTTGCTCATTCAGCACAGACTGTGCATTTTCTCAATGGATGCAAATCATCCTCAGATTAGATAAGGTGGAGAGGCAGGGTGGTGCCATCACAAACTCAACCTCGTCCGATCAGAGAACACCTTGGAGTTGCTGTGAAAAATGCAATGCGTTCTCTGAATGGGGCATGGGATCTGAAAGACAGTGAGGATCGCTGTAGCAGCAACAGCTGCTATAGAGAGTCTCTGCTTCCACAGGTAATGACAATGTATGGAATATGTAAACGTACAGTACATTGGGCCAAGCTTTACCAACGTATCTATGCAAAAAAATAAAAAAACACAACACTGGAATTTAGCTTTAAGCATAATATGCTATACTCATGAAAATAAAAGGGCTTTGAAGGAAAAAAATAAGAATACATTTGTTCTTAAAGTATGCCCGTGGAAGGCTTTAGACCAGGGGTTTCAAACTGGCGGCCCTCCAGCTGTTCCGAATCTACAAATCCAATCATGCCTTGTACCATGCTTGTAGCGGTCAGCCTTGAAATGCCTCCTGGGACTTGTAGTTTCATAATAGCTGGAGGACCGCCAGTTTGAGATCCCTGCTTTAGACAGTCAAGAATCAACATATTTTTAACAAGCATTAAACAAAATCTTTAAAAGATACCCTCCCGCACTTTGCAGCTTCAGGAGTCACCTTTATGCCTCCAGTCTACTAACCAACCCAATGATCAGAGAGGTGACTCAGGAAGTGGTTATGTTGAACCAAGAGGCAGTAATGTGATCTTCTTGATTATGCAGTGTGGCAGAGAGGGGTAAATCGCAAGACTGGATGAGGAGACAGAGTTTTCATATACTGCGTGTATTTCAACTGTGTGTTTTGCAATATGCCTGGAGTCCAGGTTTTAAACACGTGATGGCTGTCAATGTAAATATACATGACACAAAATGCACGGAAACTGAAATTCTTCTTTGGGTTACTAACATTTTTCTTGTGTGATACGATATAAGCACGGCATCCGTTTGCCGGAAGGCTCTTCCATTGACTGGGAGAGACATTTTGCAGTAAACACTGAATATTCCAGTCTATGTTGTCCCCTGCTCCTAGCAACCTGACAGGCTCCCTGACCTTTCATAAATTACTTCAGAAAACATAAAGCCATTGCCTCTACAAGCCATAAACACACACACATTGAGCGCCTGTACTGCGAAAACCCCTGCTTAAATACCTTTCCTGCATGCTTTAAAGAAAACCTTTGCTGAAAAAATGGGCTGCTGACCTTTACATCTGAAAGTGCTAGTTGAATGGCTGTCACGCTGAGCTAATGGCTGCAA
This sequence comes from Glandirana rugosa, assembly GCA_018402905.1. Classification (NCBI taxonomy): domain Eukaryota; kingdom Metazoa; phylum Chordata; class Amphibia; order Anura; family Ranidae; genus Glandirana; species Glandirana rugosa. Next base: position 1,141,799 of record BLSH010160710.1, on the reverse strand, counting down.
TAATTTTAGTCACTGACCCAGAACAAGTATGCAGATCAGTATTTTTTATTCCAACTTCAATTACCCTCTCTTGCTGCATGCTTGCTCTGGGTCAGTAACTACTGAAGTCAGAGGACAGTGAGAACTATACAATGCGGTCAGGCAGTGTGCCAGAAATCTTGCATTTTCAGAAGGTGGTCTGCAGTGTTAGTCCCCAGAAGGTGGGAATGGCAATCTCGCAAGGGGTCAGAACAGTTGGGTTCATGAGGAGATTAGGCCTATATTAAGAATTATGTTGAGATAAGGCGGGGGGCATTTAGGACAGATGTTGGTCAATAAAGCTAAATCCAATGAACCACATTTTCCTAAATGCCAGACATGTCTCTTAGGGTGGCTGTAAAGTCCTCCATGTGCAAAATATAGTTCACTGTACAGAACCAATTTGCCATTTGATCTGATAAGGAAAGAATGTCTTGAACAGGTCCTGCCTGGGGAATTACAGATCTTCCAGTTAAGCCTGGTGTGATTTATTTGGGTTTTGGAAAAGTGGAGGAAATTAAGTAATTGGTTTGTCCTCCAGAATCTAAGAGCTTTAGTAGCAGAGAGTCCATTTGTAGTTGATCATGTATGTGCCAGTCCATGTGGGACAATTAGTGGGTTTCATGAAATTTTTTTTCTAATTCAAGCATGAAAAATTTTGTCAATATGGCTAGGTGGAAAATGTGGATTGCCAAAGATAGGGGACAGCAAAGATAAATAGAGATAGATTTGTGTGATTTTGGAAAGAAGTAGGAATGTTTTGAGTGTGGGAACAATCAGCAAGTGTCTTCTCAAATCAACATATTCACCTGTCCATGGTGCGCCAGAGAAATAACAATAGGTTTTTTCCATGAAGATCCAGAATTTGCAGTCCTGGTGACATTCGTTAATAATTCTGGTTAGATGTACCATCAAATTATATAAAAACAGGGTAGAGGAATAAGATTCCAACCACAGATTTAGGAAGAAGAATTTTTCTGGCCTGAAGCAAACTACTGGTCCCCAAAAAATCTGACGACTACCAATAGGAGATACCTTAAGGAAAAACTGGGCAATTGCGATGGAGAAGGGTTGGAAAAGGTGCATTACGTTCATTTTTAAACATTACATCTACCAAACCGTGTAGGTGTAGAGTGTTCACAACCTGTGAGGTCTTTTTTTTTTTTTTTCTTTTGAGGATGTGAAACAGGAATAAAGTTTAATATCACCTGGGAGAGGTAAGCTGGGATTTTCATACCCATGTAAGTATATGCATTTTGAACCCACTTAAAGGTTTCATTTGGTTCAGAGAGTGTGTGAGCAAAACATTAAGGGCTAGTTTACACTTGCTTCAAAAACAAGGCTTCGGAAACGCTTTGTTAAAGCTCTCAACGCCAGTCAAAGCACCTGTCACTAAATAAAATGGTTAGATTACAGTCCTGTTTACACCTGCTTCTGCTCGAGGCTTTGATGAGGCTTCAAAGGATCTTCGATGAGGCTTTGGTGGGGCTTCAAGCAAGCTTTGCCATAGACTTTTGTGGAGGTTTTGAAGATGCTTTGAAGCACAGCTAAAGCTACATGGGGTATAAAGCAAAGCAAAAGCAAGTGTAAACAGGACTGTAAGCTAACCATTTCATTTAGTGACAACTAGCCGTTAATGTGTGTGGAAGCCGAGGCAAGTGTAAATGAGCCCTTAACGCTTCTGCATTTGTGGATCAATTTTAAAATCTGAAAGGAAGGCATATTTGCCTAGTTCCTAAAATGGCAAAGGGGAAGATTGGAGGGGTTGTTTTACATAAATAATTGACATATGTCAAAATGTTATGTGCGCCTTCCCCAACGTTATTCTGTAGAAGCTTGAATTAGCCCCAACTTTTTTAAACAGGGGCTTGAGGATCAAAAAGTAAATCAAAGATGAAAGGAGGCAGGTGAGCCAAGAGCCATCTGTGATTGAAAAGCTTTGAAACGGGGTACCCCAATTTTGTGGCTGTAGGTTAGGAATAAAAGACCCAAACCTAGAGACACGGTGTTAAAAGGCAAGCCAATGTGCTAAAGATTTAAGTACACAAACTCCCAATCCAGTCTGTTAAAGGCCTTCTCTGCATTCGTAGAAAGAAGAAGTGAAATGACCTCTGACTGGGCGTGAGTGACCAGGCCTAAGGGCTTGATTGTGTTGTCTTGCACTTCTCTCATGAACCCAGTTTGGTCTAAATTTATTTTGATAGAAGTTTGTCTGTTGGCCAAGATGTTTGCAAATATAATTTTACTTCATAGTTAATTGATTAAGGAGATGGGCCTATAACTAGTACAATTAGTCAAATCTGTTACATGTTTCAGAATTACTGTGATATAAACATGTAGTATGTCCTTGCATAAGCAACGGCCGCTATCTGTAAAGGCATTAACCTCCTTGGCGGTGTTCCCGAGTGTGGCTCGGGATGGATTTTCAGTACCAAGAACGGTAACCCCGAACCACACTCGGGATTGCATTGCTGGATCCAGGCAGCGCTACTCACCTTGTCCCCTGGATCCAGCGATGTCCCCCGCCGTGTCTGCGGGCTGTGTCCGCCGCCAGATGACTCCTGTGTGCCGGGCTCCGTTCCCTGCGAGCGTCGCACGGGGACGGAGACCGGCGGGAAATTCAAAAAGTGAAACACACACAGCACATACAGTACACTGTAATCTTATAGATTACATTACTGTATGAAAACATTTCACATCCCCTTTGTCCCTAGTGGTTTGCCCAGAGCCCTGCATGCACTTTTATATAATAAATGTCATTCTTTCTGCCTGGAAACATGATATGTCCATAGCAACCAAAAAGTGTCCCTTTGTGTCAAAAGTGGTTTCTGAGCAGCTAGAAAACAGCGATAGTAAATAAGAATCATTTGCAGAATTGAGTGATACTGATTTTTGGGGAAATTTATCATCAGAAACTGAAATTGACGACAGCGACAATTCTGCAAATGAGCAAATTTCTGTGTTTTTGGTTTGATTACATTATTGAATACATTTTATTACTATTATATTATTATTTTTGATAATTATTTTTAGTTATTTATTATATTATAATTTATGATTTCATTTTTCAAACTTTTTCATACCCGGGATGTCTACTAGACTCTTGTTTGGACAGATTTAAGTGAGTTATTGCTAAGAATTACAGGCCTACAATATAAAACGCCAAATTTTCATGCAAAGTAATCGTACCGCTTTCAGCACCAAAAATCTGAAATAATCATACCGCCAGGGAGGTTAAGTAACTAAAGGAAATAAGGGGTCATGTGAGAAGAAACTTACGTGTCAGACCATCCAGGCCAGGTGCTTTGCTTGATTGCATTTTCTTTACAGCTAGATATATAATTCACCATCATAGATAGGAGAATTCAGGCTGTTAAATGGTTCCAACATAACGCTGGAGAGGTCAATGGACTCCTAGTGAGCCCTAATGACTCATAATGTTAGTCTCCATATTTGACTGAGCACAGCCATTATTTAGAAAAAAACCAATTGGGGAACATTTATAAACCAATAAGTCAAAATCTTACACCATTTGCCATGTTTTTATGACTTTGAGGTGGAAACATATTAAGTATTATTTAAAAATTATATTTTTTTTACTCACTTTATATAATTTGTTCAGATTGTGCATCTTATTGGAAAATTCTAAAACAAATTAATGATCACTGATAAAGATGGCAAGGACATAAGTCTTGTAAACAGGTTTGCATTGTGCAAAAAGAAAAATTACATTGCAGAGGGTCTAGGATCTCAGGATCTCAGTGGCCATTTCCAAAAGAGGGGTCTGAGCATGCATTTGCAAGAGTTTCTGCATGCTACAGGGTTTGCCAGTGACTGATACATTTTGTAGAACCAATATATAATATGAGAATGTGGAGAGAATTTAGTAACTGTGCTTGAAGTTTTTATTAATGCTTTTCTGCAATTGCTTAATACTGAATGTTTGTTCAAACCAATAGGTGATGAACGTTCTGATGGTCAGCTTTTCATGTGATCGTGCACACAGGCAACGGACACTGACAAACTGCAAAAAATGATGCAGGCTTTGGTGGACCAATTAATTCCCTCTTGATCAGGTTCGGTTTTAGGACACTGTGGAGTAATTATTTACTGGTTTCTTTTATACATCTGTATGATTAATTGCTTAATGTAATAATGTCACTGGTCCCCAAAAAGTAATTTGGGGTCGGATTTGTCCGCTGCAATGTTGCAGTACCTCAGATCGCTGCCAGTACCAGTAAAAAATAATAAAAAAATAAATAAAAGTCCCTAAATCTATCCCATAGTTTGTAAACATGATAGCTTTTGCGCAAACCAATCAAAATGCACGTACTGAGTTTGTTTTTGTTTTTTTTTACCAAAAATATGTAGAAGAATGCATATTGGCCTAAACTGATGAATATATATATTTTTTTTGGTTTTTATTTTTGGTATGTATTAGAACAGAAAGTAAAAAAAAAGTTTTGTTTTTTTTCAAAATTGTCACTCTTTTTTTGTTAATAGCGCAAAAAATAAAAACCCCTGAGGTGATCAGATACCACCAAAAGAAAGATCTATTTGTGGGAGAAAAAAGGATGTCAACTTTGGGTACAATGTCGCACGACCGCGCAATTGTCAGTTAAAGCGACGCAGTGCCATATCGCAAAAAATGGCCTGGTCAGGAACTGGGTAAATCCTTCCGAGGCTGAAGTGGTTAAATAAATGAGTCCTAAAATGATGAAACACAAAAAGCCTTAAATGTGTATATGTATGTGTGGCCAACCACCAGTGAATTCCAGATATTTTTTTTTTCTATTCAATGGATCACCTACATGTCTCATGCATAACAACCAGCGAACCAAATACGCTCACCTCCTGGGCTGGACCTTAATGAATCACAGTTTTGCCCCTTTAGTGTTATACTCCAACTGGCTCCTGCCTCCCAGTAACAAACACAGGCACAGACATATGGACTGAAACTTCTCTTCGACCCCCCCCTCTCTGTGTGACATGTACTCATGCAAAAGGAATACAACTAATAGTGCTCTCCATACATTTTAAAACCATTTAATAAAATCTAAAAAAACGGGACACTCACAAGCAAATTCATTCTCAGCGCCTTGTTCTGTGCATAGTATTAAAAAGTAAACCGTCTTCACACCACCCGGTGGTGGCATCAAATGTGCTGACTTGACATTCCTATATGCATTACACCTCCAAAGGCTTCTTCAGTAGGACCATAGAGGAGTGAAAATGCCCAACGGTGCTGGGCAGCAACTAAGCATTCATAGATTTGTGAGCACGTTGATTTGCTTGTGATTTATGTACATTAGATTTATGTGTCACAGATAGTTTTGGATATTTTGCATTAATAGCGACTGCGCTGATAGTATATCGTACTTTCAAAGTGAAAGACAATCATATCTATACTATCTTTACCAACGCTAGCAGCAGTAATAAAAACAGTCAATGTTGATTGAGAGAGTAAGGTTCTACTTTAAGAAATGTTTGCAATGATAATTGGGTTGTAAGCAGCCAAGGTACAATATCAAAGTTTTCACAGGATTCTGGAATTATTGTTAGGAATTCTTTTACTGATGCAATACTGCTGAAGTTAAATCCAAAGTTAAAGGCTGGCAGTATTGCTTGGGATTTTCATTAATGGCTAACATACTTAAAAAAAAAAGAAAGCAAAATCGCTATTGCTGTGTTGCGTAGGATACCGCTAATCAAAAAAGAAAATCTACCCTCACATGTTGCTGGATCCCCCACATTAGAAGAGTTCATGTTCAGACTATTCGAAGAGGCAGTGAAAGAATTGCTCATCGGGGCAAAACAGGCCAAGGTTATTTAATCTGTCCTATCCTTAGCCAACAGGGTCTGCATGTGCCTTAAAGATGAACTATGGTCAAAATGAGGAAATCAATATGCTATGCACCTATACAGTCTGTTAAACATGTCACTGATTGTTTTGCAAAAAGCAGTAAGGATGGTGTGATAACTACCTTGTCTCCAGCTCTCATGTGCACTTCCTTTAATGAAGTGACAACTTTACTTCCTGGTTTTTGAATTGCCTGTGTTAGACTCATGTTGTCCCCATTTGCGTCTATTCTCTCTGCAAAAAATGTCTTGACATCACTGGGGGAGGGGCTTTGTATCACATGGGAAGCTGAGGGATTTCTTTCTGCAGAAAAATCATGATTAGGCCCCGCCCACCCCCACCTATGTCCTGCCTTTGCCCGTCCACTGCTCTAGCTCCTTCTGTTCTGCCAGATTACAAATTACCAGAGGAGTGCTGACAGAGAGAAGCACAACGATTAATAGATTCATCTGTGTGCAAAGTAACCTGTACTATCTTGTGGCTGTTTTGCATAGCACACACCCAGCTATTGATTGGCAGATGGGTGTGTGTTATGTAAAATAGACTGAACATGATAGAAGTCTGGAGGTCTGTGGGATAGAGCAGCTATTTCACTGACAGGAAATAACACCTGACCGCTGCAGAACTCCTCCCATCATCACTACACTATATGGCAAAGGAGAACTGATGGAGGGGATTATAGACCTCAATCACAGCTACATGGTAGGGAAATAATCATTTTGGTTGTTATGTTTATTACCATGTGTAACTTTCAGGTCTTTACATGAGGATTTACTAAAATATGTATGTTGCCTTTAGTTGTACTTTAAATACAGCTTTCACTATCTTACAACAACCCAAGATCTCTTGGCTGTTTCTATAGATGACCACAACATGCCTTAGCCATGTAAATGACAGAGAAGTCGTCATTCTGCGATGGGAAACACAAATTAAAAAAAAAAACAAAAAAAAAAACAAACCTAAAACACCTGATGAGTATGGTAGTACTCAAGAGTGTGTCATGAAATCACAGCTGTAACATTCCACACTAATCTTCAGCTAGCTCCTGCATGCGGATAGTGGATGACTATTCATGCCATAGAAATGTATGCCCAGACCTGGCAGGCTAATTGCGGGTTAACACTACGTACTTAGATAAAAATTGGCTAATTATGCCAACTTGACTGAGGATTTATTCCCAGCAAAACAATATCAGTTTGTCTTTAAGATTTAACAAACACTTCTAATCCAGGCAGCACTTCTTGGTGTACTGCTCCAGTTACCTGCTCACTGAACCAGTAATATCCTCAGTTGACCTCTGCTTTCATTTAAAATGACAAGAAAAGTAAACATGCTTCTTACTGGCCACCTCTACCATTTTACAGCCAAAAATACTCATCTGCCACTGTAGAAGCTGTTGCACACACTCTAGCAATGCCACATTAAGGTTTACATGGAAATGGGAGTGTTTGAGATCTTTTCAACTTGGCACGTGTCCCACAGCCCCACAGGCTGTAATTGATTCGTGTCAATCTGTATGTTGATGAAAGAGGGGGAATCGATTACAGCCTTAGAGGTTTGCAGGGCACATGGGCAAAGTTGAAGAGGAAGCCTCCAATGCTGCATTTCTATAGAAACTCAAACATCAAATTGCCAGGTAGCATGCAGTGGCTTCTGCATCAGAAAGGGAGTATTGGCTGACTGACTTTGATGAACAGCAGCGGGAGCCAATGGTGCCACTGTTACATCTCAGCCAATCAGGAGGGAGATTCTCAAGCGGCCAAGACACTCGTGGACATCGCTGGACAGAGATGGGACTCCGGTAAGTGTTAGGGGGGCTAAGGGGTACTGCTACACACAGAAGGCTTTTTATCTTAAATGCATAGAATGCAGTAAGATAAACAAATCTTGCAACTTTACAGCCCCTTTAAGTGTTACTAAACCTACAAACAGTAAAATCAGTCTGTATATGCAATAAAGCATGCTCGATATACTCAGTTTCAAACCTAAGGGTTTAATCCTCGGCATTGTGTAAAAAGGCTGGTTGATCCTCTTCTCTGATCCTCCCCTTCTTCCACTGTCCACAATCCATCTCCTGATAAGACAGAGCCTATGGAGTCACTCTGCACATGCTCAGTTTAGTGTATATTGCTAGAAAATTTTTATTTTTTTCTTGGGAGGGTGCATGTGATCAACACAGGGCCAACCAGCACTATCCAGAGGGTCACCAGGTCCTGCAGCCTCATAGGACAGTCAGAGTAGAATTAAAACTCCTCCTACAAGCTTTACCAGGCACTGATAGAAGTCACAAGACTGCTATATATCGCTGATGAGAAAGGGTATTTAGTAGTTTATATTTACTAAAATAATTGTGTTTCCGTGTTCTGTGTACTGTGGGAGACTGGATATAGTGAATGCAGGGTCCTGGGTTTAGTAAAGGGCTTGACAAATTTGCCTTGAATCTAGGAGCCAGCTAAAAAAGTTAGGAGCCAGTTTTTTTATAGCGTAGTGTGGGGTTGTCAGCGCCAGGGGTAAGACAAGTAATTTGCGCCCCCCTAACTTACTCACAGCAGAGCAGCCAGTCAATAACTCCATCATTACATCAGGGTTGTAGGCTGGCCAGAAAGAGTGACACTAAAAAATCTGTTATGGGGGAAACTCCTTATTATGCCGAATGCATAGTGACTGCGGCATGTAAAACGCCCTCATCTCCTGCCTAATGGAGCTTAAGGGTGGCAAAAACATGTCTCTACTGCACATTATTACCACCCAACTTGCACATCTAAACAAAGCCTTAGTGACATTGTAAATAAAATACAAAAAAAAAGGGTGAAAAGTATTCCAGCGCTGCTGATCTTCTGCTGCCTCTTTGCAGCCACTTCCTGCCTACATGTGTGTCCCCCACAGTGACTTTTCATTGCTCTGGTGGGTTTCCGGTCACCATGAAATACTGGAGCCCAGCTGCATATAGAGTGGTAATTGTTGATGGTGCACGGGGCTTTATCACAATTTTGTTGCTTAGAATAAAGGTCACGTTTCTCGCGGTGTAACATCATCTTTCATATTATACAAAAAAAAAAATGGGCTAACTTTACGGTTTAGTTTTTTTTATTCATTAAAAAATGCGCTTGAAAGACCGCTGCGCAAATACCATGTGACATAAAATATTGCAGCAACCGCCATTTTATTCTTTAGGGTCTCTGCTAAAAAAGAATATATAATGTTTGGGGGTTCCAAGTCATTTTCTAGCAGAAAACACTGGATATTTAATTGTAAACCACAAATGTGAGAAAGGGTTTAGTCTTTAAATGGTTAAACTTTCCTGATAGCCCGGAGATCATTGCTTTGAAAGAAGGAGATACATTGTTTGTTTCTACTTAGAATGAAGAAAAGTAACAAATATCCCAGGCAGAGGCCAAGTTTAACAGCTGTTAGATGAAGCAGAGAACTCTCGGCTCTCACTGAATCTGACTCGCTGTTTTAACATGGGGAGAGCAGGAACGGCAGTCACTCGCCAGGACGTGATTTCTGGTCGCCATGGCGACCTGGCGCCCGGGGTTTGTCGAGGCCTGGTTTAGTAACACTTTAAGTGCCAGAAAGCATAAGGCCACTTTCACACTGAGGCCACCCGAGCGTCAGCGGTAAAATGCTGCCAGTTTAGCAGTGCTTTACCGCTGTTATAGCGGTGCTTCAAAAGCGCTGCCCATTGTTTTCAATCGCAGGGGCGGTGGAGGAGTGGTGTATACACCGCACTGACCCAAAGATGCTGCTTGCAGGACTTTTTGTAACGTCCCACAAGTGCACCGCCCCAGTGTGAAAGCACTTGGGCTTTCACATTGGGATGGATTGGGAGGGGGGGGGGGATTTTTGAGGTGATTTACAGGCGTTATTTTTAGCTAAAAAATGCCTGTAAAGCGCCTCATTGTGAAAGTGGCCTAAGAGATCATGGAACACAGAACATGACAACAGTCAACAAGGCCCACCTGATGGCGCACCTCTAGGGTTAAAAATGGCTCTATGACCACTCACAAATAGCAGCTGGACAGGGGGGGATTGCTTTGATCAGTAGAAACCCCCAAAGAGGGCCATGGCAGTTTTCCAGCCTGCCGAACAGCTAAATCTAATTCGGTCATCAGACTTCAAATGTGTGAAGAACTGCCAATGCCAAAAAAAAAAAAAAAATGGCGACTCCTATCAACTCTCCAAAGGCAATCATAAGAAATGCACCTCACAGATAACCGTTCAGCTCACAGTATGCCCAAGAACTAGAATTTAGGGTATATCTTCACAATGGTGGATAGTAACAAACAATATTATAACCAGACAGATTCTAACCATCTCCCACACTGCTCAAAAATAATAACAGTTATGACTAAAGTTTTACTTTAACTGCTTATCTTTGTCTTCCATAAATAGCTAGTCACTCATAAAAGTATAGCTGTGTGGAAGGAAATGTGGGTGTGATCAAGTGAGAGCAATTCATTTATTTCTGTTACATTATGATTTATTCCATTTTGGGAAAAAAGCACTACATTCACATTCTAAAAGAAAACATATCAACACAAACATGCAATTTCAGTTTTAAAAGACTAATGGAGGGAAAAAAGGTGAAGCGGTTTCAAGCCCCCCCTTTTCCTCATGAGATAGCGGCAGTGGAGTTTCAGGCTCCCCTTGGGTAAAAATGCGGGAACTGCTCCCATTGGGCAATAGCAGGTAGAGGTAGGTCAGGTGATCCTTGTAGTAAGGCAGATTAGGGTTTAGGCGGTAAAAATTTCAAATAAAAAGAGGGGTCCGTTGCCCAGCTTTCCACTGGCCCCTGTGACATACAAGCTGTGGTGTTCCCTCCCTCCCTAAAAATTTTAAATTAAAAGTCTAAAAGAAAAAAAAAAGAAAATTTTTGAGGTCGCGGCTAGATTGTGTGGCAGTGTCACCTCATTCAGAGGGGGACAGTACAGTTTAAGTGAAATGTTTATGCAAGTTATTAAAAGTGTTGTTGATATGTTGATTGGGGGAATACCCCTTTATTTGCTGAATACAGTTCGAGCCGTAGTGACTGAACTGTTGCACGTGTTTTTGATAAAAGTCTATTTATCTATTATTTATTAAAGCCAACAATACTAAAGGCCACGGCCATTTATATTCGCCAAATAACAAGGTTGTCGTGTCTTATTACATTTACTACTGTCCCATATGGTCCTTGTACCAAGTCTCCAGAGATTATATTGGTTTAGAAAAATGTAAGTGAAGTGGTGTGTAGCCATGGCCCAACCTCTGATGAGCTGATGGTGAACTTCAGGGTCAGGGAGAGCCGACATCCATTCTCACAGTGTGGGTCACTAGGCATAGTGGGTGAAAAGTAGTGTAGATATATATATATATATATTTTTTTATTAAAAATCCAGTTTTTATTGAATTTATACACAAAAATAACACATAATCAGTAGTATTTAGTCTCAGTTTTCCATACAGCGTAGCAAAGTAATGATATGCATATCAAAAGGGGTTTTATCAAAAGGTACAGTAGAGTGCTTATATTTTAGCCCGGTTTACATTCTCAATTGGTACATGTATCCGAGTTAGACAGCCACTTGTCCCATATTCTTGAGTATTTCAGAGGGCACCCTCTGTGTTCATAGATTAACTTTTTATAGGGCAGAACCATATTCGCCTCCCGGATCCAGTCCCGGAAGTTGGGGGTAGTCGACTGCAACCATACCTTAGCAATGGTTTTTCTGGCAATATATGTCTCTCTAAGGAATACTGCGGTATATTTATCTATGTCTACATCAGGGATTAGGCCTAATAAACACAGCTTGGGGTCGGATACCACTGGCGATCCCATGTCATCATGAAGAAAATGGACCACTTGTAGCCAAGTAGGATTGTATAACTCTACAAGACCACATCAGGTGGAAAAAAAGGGATTTTATTATAACTTACCGTAAAATCCTTTTCTCCGAGTTCACTGACAGACGCAGCTCTTCTTGACTTTGTGGGGTTTTATGTTCGTCTTACCAGGACTTTTTGGTAACGATTCCATACCAACGTCAGCTGATGGGGGTTGAAGGCCCTGACCTAGGCCCTCCGCTTATACCAAGACGGGATATTTTTCAATTAGATACTTGTGTCTCCCACGGGAGACTTTATGAGTTCTTATACCCTGTTCAC
>BLSH010160710.1:1085630-1118300 GCA_018402905.1 Glandirana rugosa | reverse complement strand
TGCTAAGAAAAAAAAATAACGCTCTCTTCAACCAGTGACCACAGCTTTGGGACTATAGTCTGATATGTGATATGATGGGATTGACTCCAGCATGGTTTGCCAGAATCAGGCAGATGACGGGATACATTTTATCCAAAGCAACTGAAAACATCAATAGTGTCCTGTGAGCACACTACGTCCAGAATATTTTTTTGCTATCAGTGAAGTACCAAAATGTTTCAATTAGCAGAAAACCTGGCAAATCACATACTTGCCCGGTAATCTGAAGGTCTAAAATATACACCCATGCAAAATTTCAAGTCCTTTGTAACTAACACATCAAAGCAATAAAAAAATGGCTATGTGGAGGAGAAAATTATCAAATTTGCCAAGAAAACCAGCGTTATATCTAGCCAGGAAGTTGATAGCAAAATTATGGATATTGCATTCCTCGCCTACTAAAGCCCAATGGATACATTGCATCAACAACACCCTCCTTAGAGAACAGCTGGCACTGCAATGCATCACAAAAATTTGATCTTATATGGCAGAACTGGCTATCTAATATCTCAGTAGCCCCAGTACAACTGGTTACAGACAGATTGCTGCTTATGTAAGTCTAAAAGGAAGTCTTGAGCATGAACTCCTAGGTTTAGGGCATAGTATGTTTGACACATATGAGCAAAAAGGATTTAGGTACCCTAGTAAGCCCGATAATAAACCTAGGTAGTCTACCAGGTTTATCCACCTTATAATACTTTATGGAAATCCCAAGGAAGAGGGAAAAAGAGGAAACAAGCACAGATTGGAAGTTATTAATTATTTTCTTTTCTCTTTTCTCATTCATTAAATGCCGTCATTCTTGAGATGTATTACAATGACTATATCCATTTGATGCATATTACTTTGCTATTCTGGATAAATCAGTTGTAATGCTGTACACTCTACTATGGATACTGTAATAAGTGCATGTGCATTCTTGTTTGACGGCAATAAAATATCGTTTTGATTTTAAAAAAAAAGAAAAACCAGTGTTGAACTTCCTGGTAAACATTTCCAGTTGCCTTTCAAGTCTATGAAAGATAGCAACGCAAGAGCCAGAATCCTGCTTTCCTGGAACTCCAGCTTTAGTAAATCTAGCCTTATACTAATAGATTTTTCGAATGCAACTTCATAGGAATATTAGTCCAAAAATTCCTTACAGTACGCTTGATGACACAGGAAAGTACATGAAATGTCAATACTTTTTTAATCAATCATGGAATGCATGCAATGTCCCAAACACAAACAATATTCACTGTTAGAAAATAATCCAAGGAAAAATTTCTATCCTGCTCCTTTGTATTTTGTTGACGCTGTGGTCAAAAATGAACAATAAATGACCCCACTAATGATTTGAAAGTCAAATCGAATTGCTCCTGAAACAAACATTTTATAGCAAAATTCTCTGTATGGCACAGGAGGAGGGCTACGGCTTGACTACTTCTGAATGTGTTATCACAAGCAGACAAGAGATCCGATCAGTAATGACAAATAAAAGGTGAAAAAGATTGTCAAAATAGCCACCTTGCAAATCTAATTTGCGGTAGCACCAGCTTGCAGCCCAGAAAGCCCGAGTGCAACATGCTAACAAGAAAGCAGGGAGCTCCATATAACTGGTCTTGTAAGATTCCAAGATTGACAATTTGATCCAGCAAGCAATGAAATTGTTTAAAACTTGACGGCCTTAGGTTGGTCCTGAAATACAACAACCCTTAGACTTTCTGAAGTACGAGTAAACATCTCTTAACATTCAAAGAGGGGAAGCCTGCTAAAAATTTCAACAGAAGGTAGGTTACATTCAATTTTGAGTCCTATAAAAACTGGACATTCCACTGAAAAGGAAGTGCAGAGTTTTTTTTATGGATTCTGTCCTAACAGATCTGAGCTGAAAGATCTTAAAACGCCAGTTGTAGATTAGAATCCTTACTCATTGAGGGATACAGGATCCAGAGACAATTGGCATAGGGGCAATTCCAGATCGTCCAGGATCTTCTGTCCCAAGGACCAATTTACTATCCTGTTTCACAGTTGCTGGCTTTAACAGATTAACTGCTGAAGCCCAGGTCCTAAAGAAACCAGGGCCTCTCAAAAACAATGATTCCCATGTTAAACGCCATGAAGTTCACTTCCTGCAAGGTCTACCATCGACACATGGAAAGCAAAATTTGCTTGGTGCAAAAGAAGAATCCCAGGAAATACACTGTGGGACAATTCCTAACCTTTTTACATTTACACGCTTGCCATATTTTTCTATTCAATTAAATCAAGCCTTGGTACAAGCTATATTTTCCCTTTCCACACTCAATCAAGGTTGTTATCCTGGTTTACATCACCTCCGATAGATGTGTTTCAGAGCTGGTGTCCTCATCCTGTGAAGAAACAGGGCAAGATAGTTTTGTGGCCTTCTCTTCCATCTAAAGTGGTTTCACCTTTATATCCTAACCGGGACATTGTTTTACATCTCTCTGTCCAGCACCAGTACATCAAAAGGAGATTTCCCTTTATTGGATGTGGTTCTATCTGTGCATGTTAACCTCACCTTTCTTTAGAAAGTCTGGCTCCCTTTTGGCAATACTAATGGTCCCCATAATGGGGAATTAGCTTCTCTCTTCACCATTTCTCAGTGGCTTAAACAGATAATTATTCAAGCTAATGGTCTTAAGGATCGGGTTCCACCCCTTTCTTTCAAAGCACACTCTACTAGAGCCCCCTTATAAAGCCTTTTGGCATCATGCAAGCGTTTTCAGGTCTACAAAGCTGCTACCTGGTCTTATGGCTATACATTCTACCAGGTAGATGCTCAGGGCTCATCTGAGGCTAGTTCTGAGCAGAAGTTCCTTCAGGTGGTTCTTTGAGCCGTAGGCAGCTCCGGGTTCTGTTTTTTTCTTTGGTTGGCCTGTTAGTATTATTTTACGGTTTCCCACCCCTTATTTGTACAGCTTTTGATGTCCCAAATGTCTCTGAATTCTTTGTTCCTTTAAATAAGGAGCAAGAAAATTGGTTCTCTGTACTCACCATAAAAATCTAATTTTTGGAGTTGATCCATGGACACAGGTCCCACCCTTCTGTATCCATGATCATTGCTTATGGTATTTTTATTTTTTTTACAAAAAGGAGGCATACTGGGAGTGGGAAGAATTGCACCAGGATGGTCACTGATTTTTGCGTGGACCGGTATCCAAAACATCAAGTATGGCGGCAGGATAACCCAGTTCTCTCTGAATCTTGTGTGCCTTAATAATTTCCAAAGAAATGGATTTTCTAGCAAATACAAAAATCAAAATTTGTATTACAAAAGTTGATGCTTGTTCAGGAGCTTTACTTGCATGTCCTCCGCTCACCACTTCCTGTCCTATAGTGGCTACTACGTTCATTCTTCCACTGTATCTATGGTGGGAGCCAAGGTTGCCACCAAAGCTGGATTTCAAACATGTCTGTCTTTGTCCATCTCTATTGCATAGGGGGTTAAGAGAGCAGGTGTTTACATGAGGATCACAGTTCCAGTTGGTCCACAGGGAATGCTAAGGACACTTTTTTTCTGGCAAGATAAACCAGTAGTAGCATTTTCTGTACTTTCTAAAAATGTTCTTAAATTGAAAAATGAAAATGAATGCAGCTACCACATCTAAGGACTGATAACCTGCAATATATTTTCTTGGGTTTAAATAACCTAGCACTCTAAGTGCCGAAGTACCCAACCGGACAGAGTTATGGCACCAAATAAACTGAACAGAATTTTAAGGCTTCATGCACACTGGCAGAAAAATGCTCATAATAGTGTTTTGTGCCAGCTTTTAGTAGCAGATAGGAGCATCCAGCATTTTTTTCTGCTGGCAAATCGCTCCAAAAACACAAAAAAAAAAACTTTTTTTGTCTGCTCTTAGAAGCTGAAGCTTCAAAAACACTTAGACTAAAATAGTATACATGGGCACATTGGATAACACTATTTGCTTCAAGGAGCAGAAAAAAAAAAACTGAAAAATTTATGGAATTTATATTTTTCTCTAAGTGACAAATCTGGCAAGCAGGCAAATGTAATTTCCAAGCCATATTTCTAACGTGACTTCAACCTGGATTAACAATGAGCATCTGTTCAAGCATTTGATGAATCTGCTCTTGGGCTTCATTCTTAACATACCTTCAAGTGGACACATTAGTGTACATAAATCCCAATCACAGTATGTTTCTTTTCTTTACATGCACAAATGAAGTTCACTAAAGGAATGTAACTTTCTCTGTACTAAACTAGGGAAAGAGACCCTTTTGTCAACACACAGCCTTCAGAAGTCGACAGATCGACTCTACAAAAAGTCCCAGCATGATGTCAGAAATGAAGACCAAATCCATATGGAACACACACTGCTGAAAGCTGTGCCAAATCCACCCACAGGACTAAGCACTGCAAGCAATTATTTGCCATTACTTACATGAAAAAAAAAAAGCAAGGCTAAAAAGGAACAAAAAAGACAGCCCAGTCCACATAAAGATGTTCAATTCTGGTGATAAAATCATGGGTTTCTGCCAGGTTTATTTTGTAAAAACGCGTTCCTGAACACTGTGTTAGCCTTTATTCGAAGACCTTGAGAAGCAAGGCCCTATCCCACCTAAAGCAAGGCATTAACTTTTCTATAAAATATGCACACTTTTAGGCTGGGTTCACACCTAATACCGATGTGGCTCCCTGCGTCCTGGTTCACCGTTTCGGGTCCAATTTCAGTCCAAATTTTTGTCTGAATTCGGACCTGAAACAGACCAAAAGACGCACAGGGCTCCTGTGCAAAGCCGCATCAGAGATATGTGAACCGCCTCCAATGAGAGCCGGTCAAAATCTCCTGCGATAGCGAATTGGATGCAGGGAATCCATATCCAATTCGCAATAGTGTGAACCCAGGCTTAATATTTTGCAGAGACCTAGATGAGCAAAATCATGAACCAAATCAGCCTAGGTTCACACATAAGCGGTGTGAGAAATGCAGCGATTCCTGTGCGTTTCCTGCATCGCAGTGCAATTGCGCTGTGTTTGTGATCCTCTGCAGGTGTCAATACAATGTTAAAGACACCCAAATGCATCAAACGCAGTGCGCTTTGCCTGCACTGGATCGCGTGGTACAAAAGGAACATGCGATCCAGTTGCGGTGCAGATCCAAAAAAAAAAAAAAAAGGTGCTTGCACTTCTTGGTGTGATGCGGTGCGATTTAAGGTCATTCAAAATGAATAGGCGCAAATGCTTACCTGGATATTTTCTTTGCTATGATTTTATGTTCTCTAAACAAGGGGAACACAAACTCCAGGTGTGAAAGTTCACCTTAGAGCAGTGGTTCTCAACTCCAGTCTTTAGGACCCACCAACAGGCCAGATTTTAAGTATTACCTTGGGGATATGCAGACTAGAATACTGCAATCACTGATATCACCTGCAATGTATTTCAGTTATCCTGCAAACCTGGCCTGTTTGTGGGTCCCGAGGACCGGAGTTGAGAACCACTGCCTTAGAGGAAATCCACCTCAAGGCTGGGTTCACATATGCGCGGCTGCAGTTCACAGCATGGGGTCTGGTGCATCCCTGTTCACCGGTTCAGGTGCGATTCAAGTCCAAATGTTTGTCTGAATTCGCACCAGAAATGGACCCAAAGACGCACAGGGAAACCAGGGAAATGCAGGGGAAACCTGCATCCAATTCACATATATGTGAACACGGCCTAAAAGGGAAATGCCATACTTACTACCAAGCCAAACCCCACTAGTTGTACCAGACCCTAAAAGTGCAAAGGCTGTCTTTCAAGTACATACAGCCACCACATTATAACTCGCACTTTAATAAAAAAGTGGAGATTCTCCACCGCCCTCCACTTAAAATACTTTAGGCAAACATAATGCTTAGTGAACACAACATAGACCTAAGTTGGTGATATGGTGCAGGGGCAGGATCCAAACAAACTATTTTTTCCTCGCCAGCACAATGCATGGATGGTTGGTTTATTTTCAAGCACTGGAGAGTTCGGACTTCGGACTACTGCAAAGTTTCATTTCAGGAAAATAAGCAATCATTTAGACACACAAATCCAAGCCAGCCAGATGACAATTCCCCAAGGATCAGCTAATGGTGCCAAATAATGATACAGACAAAAATAATAGTCACTTAATAAAGCTGAAATTGGACAGTTCCCTATCTTCAATGTGAAGCTATAGCACATACTTTATATGTTGCCGTGTCTCCTATTTTAGCACTGTTTTTCACCTGAAACGTATTAGTTACCAAACATCAGCTGTACTGCATGCTATACAAAATTGGGTCCTAGCAGACCTTCACTAAGTAGGTGAAGGTCTGCTGGTAAAATGAGTAATCCATTTTAGCATTTTGATTAATATTCATAACATCTATATAATGGGTAGGTCAAGACCAGAAGTAGATCTAAGGCCTGTTTCACAAGGGCTTCAACTTGTATAAGCGTGAAATGAACAGCAAGCTTTCACAAAGCATTTATGCTCCATGCACACTGTATCTCAAAAACGACCGTTTTTGGTCGTTTTGGCGTTTTTTTTAACAGCCCAAAAACGCCACTTTATTTTATCCTATGTGTCCATGCACACATGGTCGTTTATTGTCTTTTATCAGCAGTGGCGTTTTTGGGCTGTTATATGAACACCCTGAATTGGCGTTCAAAAGTCGTTCTCCTGACCACAAAAAATGCCAGACACCGGTAAACTCTGCTAAACGCCGGTATATCGGCGTCTGGCGTTTTTTGCAGTCAATGGAAGCCAATGAAGTAAAAAAAAAAAAAGCCAAAAAACGCAGACGCCGAAAAACGCCGCTAAACGCTGCTTACAAAACACTGCAAATAGAACATTTTGTGAGCAGCGTCTCCTACCCGACGCTGAAACAGCCCTATAGCGTCCAGTTTGCATGGAGCCTTAAAATACCACCCAGGTACAACTTGTAAATATTGAATACAGATCATAATAGGAGTGCTGACTGCCACTCTAAGGCCCCTTTCACACTGAGCGGATCCACTCAGAGGGGTCCGCCAGCTCAGCGGGAGATCGCTCCGATGATCTCCGCTGAGCCAGTCGATGACAGCTCCATCTCTGCACTCTGTGAGGGACGGACCTGTCAGCTCCCCGCTCTCCTCTATGTAGGGGGATCGGATGGAAACGGATCTGCCTGTCCGTTTTCATCCGATCCCATCCAATCCGCTAGACCAGGGATATGCAATTAGCGGACCTCCAGCTGTTGCAAAACTACAAGTCCCATCATGCCTCTGCCTCTGGGTGTCATGCATGTGGCGGTCAGTCTTTTTATGCCTCGTGGGACTTGTAGTTCTGCAACAGCTGGAGGTCCGCTAATTGCATATCCCTGCGCTAGATGGATGGGTGAACGTATCACCCATACGTCTATTTTGAGTGGATCATGTAGAATTGGATGTGAGCGCACACATCTCCGCTGACATCAGACTGCCCATCGAGGTCTATGGGTGGCACGCTCGGATCCGTCTGAAAAACTGACAGATGGATCTGAGCAGTCCGACTGTGTGAAAGGGGCCTAAACAAGCTGCTAACAGGCTTTAGCACTTCTTAGGCTGCATTCACACCTGGGCATTTTGTAGCTTGAAGCTACAAAACGCTGGAGGGAAAAAATAAATCAATGATTCTCTATGGAGATGGTTCACATCTCCACTCAAATGCCTGAAGCAAAAAGCCTGAAAATGCCTGAAGCTCAAACAAGTTCTGGAAGTATTTTTGTAGCTGGATTTGGGCGTTTTTCTACTTTTTACATTGGTGACCTTTTGACCTGTACAAAATCGCAGCAAAATTGCGGCCAAAATCGTGGTAAAAATTGTGGCAAAATCGCAGGTGTGAATGCAGCCTCAAAGCTTTCTGAAAGCCTGCTGAAGCTTGCTAGCAGCTAGCTTACAGCGGCAATCAACACTCCTATTAGGGGTTGTTTTCAACATTTACAAACTGGAGTTGAGCCTGGGTTCACATTGGTACAATTTGGCATGTCAAATCGTCGGTAATTGCTGGCAATGGCACCATCTGAATCGGTGTGACGCCTACATTGTGGCACCGCACAAATTCCTAAAAGTAGTTTCTGTGTTACTTTTGGCGACTTCGGGTCCGATTTCAATAGACATCTGTGCAGGAAATCGCACAGATGTCCCTGAAATCGCCTCCAGACTGACAGGCTGGTAGGAGCTTGCACGATTTCTGCAACAGTGTGAACCTGGGCTGAATTGTGCTTTAAAGCCTTGTATACATGATCCAATTTTCAGACGACCGTTCGTCCATTTTTTGTTGGATGCTTGTCTCATGTCAAAAGTGAAGAGGTTACTAACCATACGAAAATCTCGGATGACCAAAGTGACGTAATTTGTTGAATTGTTTTGTATGTATTCTTTTGTATCTGAGCATGCGTAGTCTTGCTCTTACGATTTTTTTTTCGGACGAAAACCGTACTAATTATAGGAAAATCGGACGTTGTGGTCACATCCAACAAAAATTTTATAGTCTGCACATCCAGCTTTTGTTGTCCAAAAAGTAAGAATCGGCTGTGGAAAGCACCATCCTAACGATCCGAAAATCTGAAGATCGTTCGTCGTACGCAAATTCCCAAACAAATTTTGCATTGGGTGTACGGGCCTTAAAAAAAACATGCTAAAAGCCCTGCAAATGCTTTATGAAAGCTTGCTACTCCCACTGCTCTAAAGCCTCATACACACGGTGCGGCGGTCATACGACCGAACGGCCCAAATCGTATGTTGGCTGATGTATCTCACGTACCAACATGCACTAAGCGATCGTACAACCAAGCCAAATGTGGTGACGTGTTACGAGCGTATAAAGAGGAAGTTCAGGTGTGTGCGATTTGTGAATTAGGAACGTAGATTTACACGAACGGACACTTCCAAGCGTTCCTGACTGCTGTGTGTTTTGCGCAGTACAACTTGTTGGACCGACTTCTCTGTACACGCGATACAACGGTCGTACGACCGCTTGTTGTACAACCAAAGTTTTCTAGTTTGCTCATCCAACTTCTGTTGTAAGACCATCGTACATCGGCTGTTCTTAACGGGCTTACTAATGGTCGGATGATCGTACAACAAGCGGTCGTACAACCATTTTCATACGACCGTCGCACTGTGTGTACAAGGCTTTAGGCCTCACGTTCACTGCAGCTGCTAAACTCATGTTTAGCAACGGTTTGGTGTTTTATTCTGAAGCCCCCTATGTTATCCTATATGTCCATGTACACAGAGTCGTTTTGAGGAGTTTACAGGCATTTATTTATTTCAGTTACTTCTATAGCGCTGTCAATTTACGCAGCGCTTTACACACACACATACACACACACACACACACACACACACACACACACACACACACATTATATATAGTACATTCACATGCATTTCTCTGAAAGCACAAAAATCACGCTCAGGACAAGAGTTTACCGGCATTTAAAAACGCTAAATGCGCATAAACGCTTGGCGCATTTAGCACTACAGCATTTATTAATTTCAAATCATAATAAATTACAATTCGGGCCAATGAAAAAATAAACTCCAAACACCAAATGCTGCTAAACTCACCTAAAGGCCTGAGCCTCCAAGACTTCTCCCGAGCCGCTCCCATCCTCTGGAACTATCCCCAAATCTTTCCACCTTTAGGCGATCCCTGAAAACTTTTCTCTTCAGGGAAGCCTATCCTGCCGCCACCTAACAACTGCACTTTTTATTCTCAAATCAACCCATTCCCCCCCCCCCCCCCCCAGTTATTTCCCTCTCGTATCATTTAACCCTCCCTCCTAGATTGTAAGCTCTACCGAGCAGGGCCCTCTGATTCCTCCTGTATTGAATTGTATTGTAATCGTACTGTCTGCCCTAATATTGTAAAGCGCTGTGCAAACTGTCGGCGCTATATAAATACTGTATAATAATAATAATAATAATAAAGGGGTTTGAAAAAAATGTAGCTTAGGTGCGTTTTTAACCCTTCCGATCTGACAGACCTGGAGCAGTTGGCGAAAGAGTGGTCCAAAATTCCGGTAGAGAGGTGTAAGAAATTCATTGATGGTTACTGGAAGGGATTAATTTCAGTTATTTTTCCCCAAGGGGAGCTGCATACTGAGCGTTTTTTACATTCATGCATAGAATGTATGAAGGTAGAAAACCTTCAGCTTTAGAATCACTTTAAATGCTAAGATTACCAAAAGCAGAGAGATTATATAAATGGTTTTTGAATTTTATCTCTGCAGAGGTTTGCCTAGTTTTCTTGCATTCTAGTAAACAAAGCTTGCTACCAAACAGGCTGTAGGATACAGATATGACATACAGCAGTAGTGGGATCCGTCCCTGTAATCCTGTGCGTTGTGCTTTATCGCTGCACAAAGTGTGTTTCCTGATGATGAACACCATCTCTTATATGACGGAACACACAGTGTGATTTGATAAAGCTTTTTCCACTGGAAAGAAGGCTAAAAATGGAATGCATCCCACCAAGGATTGTTCAGGACTTGACAGAGATTTAGTCTTGATTAGAATTCAGCACAGACTATGCAGACATTTCATGCAGCCAAGAAAAGAAAATCACTTCCATGTGTTGGGATCGTGCAAGAGGCACAGCAGACAGCTTGGATAGAAAGGATTAGGGAGCCAGGCAAAAAAATGACCAAGTGTGTTGAACATACAATCTGCAAGCTTTAGGTAAAATCTGCTGATAATGGCAAAAAATGACCTATAGATCCTGCCAGAAATCTAGTGAGCTCCTTACTTCCTGTATAGTCTGCCTTTGCTGCACTAAAGTACCAAGCTGGACTACAAAACACCCCTGCCCTAGGTTGTGGAAATAAAGGAGGTGTTCTGTAGTAAATGAAAGTGGATGTAAACCCAGAAAAAACAATTTTTTTACTGACACTTCTACCTTGTACAGTAGAGGATATAATGTCATCTGTGCCCAGTTTTACCACAAAGAGTTAATTCAACTCTGAGTAATCCCCTTATCTTTTTTCAGTAGGAAAAAAACCAACTATACTGCACGGAGCAAAAAAGAGCCTCACACTCCCCCCTCCTTTCTCCTCCAGATCTCAGTATAGAGCTGGGTGGGAAGTCTTGTGACATCACAACTTCAGCAAAGAGAGACACCCACTGATCCCAGAGATTTGTGGGGCTGCTACTGCTGAAAAGGGTGACAATTGCAAGGTAGGGATACATGCAGGAGGCTTGCATGTACATATACAGTAATACTGTGCCATTCGTTTATACTGGGTGAGAGGTGGGTTTACATCCACTTTAAGAGGGAGCTCCTCCCTTGATACAAGCGCAAGCACCAATACCCTTGGACTTTAATGTGGAGCTATACTTCACCTGAGCACCACAAACCAAAAATGCTGTTTAATTCCCTTTTAACTTTCAAAAGTAAACTCCCCCATCCACCCAGGTCTACATGCTTTATTTTGTTGAGAAATTTCATTGAAAAACACTCCCTAGCATTTCTGGTCATGGCCATCTTGAGTAAGGGCAGATGATTCATGTAGCATTTACTTCCTGGAATCCCCCTGCCCTTAGCTCAATCATGCAAGCAGGAGAGGGTGTGCTTAGCTAAGAAAAAATCCCCACCCCTCCTGAAGACTCCTGGGATGTAGGACATAATTTGCCTAGGCATGGAAACCAAAAAGTAACTAAAGAAATGTAAAAAAAAAAAAAAAGTTTAAAAACAAGAAAATATGATATACTTTCCCATCCATTTACCAATGCTAGCAGCATAGGACTTCAGCTCCGGAAGGTTTTACCCCTTCCTGACCAGGCCATTTTTTGCGATACGGCACTGCGTTACTTTGACTGACAATTGCTTAGCAGAAACACAAGATCTCCATCTTCCTTACTAGCTGAACAGCGATCTGCCTGGTCTACATAGGCAGACCGCTGTTCTGCCTCTCACCCTGAATGATCGCCGGGTTTCCAGCGGACCCCGATTGGCTCCCGCTGTGTCCAATCACAGCGGGAGCAGGGCTCTGGCAGCGCGCCCCAGAGGAAAATCATGTACAGGTACGCGATTTTGCCCTTAAGGGCCGCCCTGCCGTAGTAAATGTATGTGGGGCGGCCCTTAAGCGGTTAAAAATAGTCAATGCTATTTTTTTTTCTATTTTGGATAGAGTGGAGAGAAATTAGAACCCCTGTCAATTTTTATTGCTGTTGGTGTCCCTGTTAGGAAGATTCACCCTCTCTATTTCTCCTGTGTATGATTATCATTGAAAGTGAAAGTAAAAGAAAATCCCAAATTTTGGGTTGTCCCCAGAAAAGTAATAGGAGGGAAATGTTCCAATGGGGACACTAGTTCTGGCAACCTGAGGGTCCCTAAGGAATTCCCTTCATTTGCATGGATTTCCTCTCACTTCCTGTTTGGCTATGAGACAGGAAGTGAAAGAAAATCTCAGCAATAGGACACAGATGGTGAAAAAAAATGTGACAGTAGTTATAACCATCCCTTACTTTATCCAAAATTTAAAAATATAGTTCTACTTTAAGGGGAAAAAAAAAAACCTTCAATGAAGAAAACAAAAAGGTAGCATCTAAAGGCTGGTAAGTGGGTATATATTACATTTTTATTCTTTGGTTTAGATACACTTTGAGGCTAGCTAGAGGATCATTAAAATAAACTATGCAGTCTAAAGTGGTTCTAAACTCAAAAGGTTTTATTCTTTTAATGCATTTTCTGCACTCCATCCCTAAACACCTACCCGAGTCCCCACATGATCCAGCGCTGTCCAGCTGCAGCTCTTGGTCCTTTACTTCCTGCTCTCCCAGGACACACAGGCAGGAGCAGTAACCATTGGATCTTGCTGCTGTCAGTCAAATCATGTGAGAAGGGAGTGGGGGACAAGCCTGTGCTGTGCTGTCTATCAACTCACACAGCCCGGCTCAGGAGTGCGCCTGGTTTTGTGCTCCCATAGCACGAAGGAGCTGACGTCAGTGGGGGGGGGGGGGGGGGAGTTACTCAATATCTTTGCATAGGGCAGGTAAGTACAACCTTTTTTTTTTTTATTTTAGAAAAAAAAAACATAGCCTTTACACCAGTGGTTCTCAACTCCGGTCCTCGGGACCCACCAACAGGCCAGATTTTCAGTATTACCTTGGGGAGATGCAGACTAGAATACTGCAATCACTGAGCAGCAAATGATATCATCTGTGATGTAGTTCAGTTATCCTGCAAACCTGGCCTGTTGGGGGGTCCCGAGGACCGGAGTTGAGAACCACTGCTTTACACAGTGTGCTTTACCCAGATGCCGACCGCCCGCCGTGGATTGACGGCGGCAACTTAGTTTGATATTGTGAATCACCAGCGGTTGTGAGATCGCGGCTCATGGGCGCGCGGGCGCTCACTGTGTAGAGGGGGAGCCAGGGAGCGGGTAGGGCGGACCCGATGTCCGCTGGCTTCCCGCGATCGCTCCCCCCGCAGTGACAGAACGGGGATCTGTTTGTGTAAACAACGGATCTCCGTTCTGACAGGGGAGGAGGAGTGTGATCCCATGCTTCCTATATATGGAAGCAGCAATCACTCTCCTCCCCCACTCAGTCCAGCCCCCATAGAGTTAGTATCACCTACCAGGGAACACAGTTAACCCTTTGATCGCCCCCTAGTGTTAACCCCTTCCCTGCCAGTGACATTTACACAGTAATCAGTGCATTTTTATAGCAGTGATTGCTGTATAAATGCCAATGGTCCCCAAAAAAAAAAGTGTCAAAAGTATCCAACATGTCTGCTGCAATGTCGCAGTACCGCCAAAAATGGCAGATCGCCCCCATTACTAGTAAAAAATAAAAAAAAAAAATGAAAAACCCCATAAATTCTCGTTGTTCGTAAACGCTGCAACTTTTGCGCAAACCAATCAATATACACAGATTGCGTTTTTTTTTTTTTTTACAAAAAATATGAGCAAGTATATATAATCGGCCAAATATGATTAATAAATTTGTTTTTTTATATATTTTTTTTGGATATGTATTTTAGCTAAAAGCAAGAAATATTAGATTTTCTGCAAAATTGTCGCTCTTTATTTGTTTATAGTGGTGATCAGAAGTAATGCAGAGGTGATCAAATACCACCAAAAAAAAGCTCTATTTCAGGGAAAAAAAGGATGTCAATTTAGTTTGGATACAGTGTCGAACGACCACGCAATTGTCAGTTAAAGCAACGCTGTGCCGAATCGCAAAAAGGACTCTGGTCCTAAAGGGGGAAATCCTTCCAGGGCTGAAGTGGTTAATACATGGAAGAAATTAATGTTCATAGACATGGGATAGCTTTTAAAAAAAAAAAAAAAAAAAAAAAAAAAGGGGGAAATGAAAACGAGGGGCTCTTATTTACAAAATAAAATAAATGAAATAAAATAAACCGCATGCAACTAATCACATATGAAACTCACTGCCAAGTTATAAAGCCATTTCAGCAATATCAACAAATGGGAATGATTCAACAAGTGCCATAGTGCATGTATGTAAATAACGCTAACCACAAGATGCCGAAAATATCCTACTTTAAAAGGAAGGCAGATTTATTAAAAGCACATTGATCACACAGCAGAGGGCACAACACGCAGTAAAAAGACAACATGTGCATACAAGGCTTGCGTTTATATATCTATAAAAGGCTGTACACAGGGCTTGTTATTAGACAACTTTCAAAGACAAAAGATAATCGCGTGTTAGGGGAAGATTAAGACGATAAACCATAGAAAATATAGAACATGAAAAGTTTCATAGCACATAAGTGAAAGGTGTTAATTACCATTATCTATGAAAACAATGGAAGGGTACATAAATAACATCAAAAAGTAAAATCAAAGAAAAGAGGTTTGAATTTTGAATCCTTCAATCCAATATAATTAATTCAATTAGAAGTCAATACTATCTTCCGAATACTATAAACACTACTAGGCACATCAAAAGAAAAACGAAGGTGGAGGGTCAAAATACGCTGCGTTCCCCCAAAAGGTAATGGCAAGGTCAAACGGGCGAAGTGGAAAACTGAAGCTTGTAGTCCTTATGTAAAGATGAAATATTCTATGTCAAGCTGCCTGCGTGTTTTCTGACATAGACCCTTGTTTAAGAAAGTGAATCGCTTATGCAACACACTATAAGGCCTCATACACACGGACGTTTTTTGACGCCGGCGTTTTCTGGCGTTTTTTGCAGCTCTCCAGGTTAGTCAATGGCCCCATAAAAACGTCGGCATTTTTGAGCTGTGGGTGGCGTCGGCGTTAGTGAGCAGAAAGTAGAACCCATGGCCATCGCGTTCTGAGGCTGTAACGTTTTGACGTTTGACGCCGACGCCACAAAACGCCAACAAACGCCACCTAATATTGTACCGGCGTTTTCCAGCATTTTTTGAAAAATAGCAGAGGGATGATTTTTTTAAAAAACGCCTATTGACGCAGTCGCTCACTAACGCTCAAAAACGCCAATGCATAACGCCGAAAAACGTGGACTTTTTTTCCTTGACGTCGGACCCAACGTTTTGTTTATTTTTTTAGATACGCCCGTGTGTATGAGGCCTAAACAGACACTACAATTTTTAAATAAGAAAATCAAATCTTGAAACAGATCTTCAACAATGCTTAAAAGCCTAGCACATCATGGCATGAAAATGGAATAGCAGACACATTCCTGACACCTGGGACAAATAGCACTTTTACAAACCGGTTTTATAAGTGTCTGCCAATCCTTTCATTCATCCAATAAATAAAATTCAACATAATAATTAAAAACACAAGCCTGCATCCAGCTACATCACCAAGCTTGTCTCAAAATATCAACCAAACCGGAGTTCTCTTCACTCCTCCCAAGGCCTCCTGCTCTCTAGCTACCTCCTCACCTCCTCTCAGGCTCTCCCCAGGGTTTCTCCAGAGCCTCTCCCATCCTCTGGAACCCCCTACCCAAATTTGTACAACTATCTCCTACTCTGTATACCTTTAGGCAATCCTGAAAACTCATCTCTTCTGGGAAGCTATCATGCCTCTAGCTAACGTCTGAATTTTACTTTCTTTAATAACTCATCCCTATACACAGTCATTACCTTTTGTATCACCCTTTAGATTGTAAGCTCTCCTGAGCCGGGCCCTGTTGATCAAGCTGGGTGGGATGGCACAACCCTGCTCAATCAACTTTTTGAAGATTGAAGGAGCCAGCCATCAATGTTCTGGTATCCTGACCAGCGGACACTGGCTGTCAAATTACAATAGTCGGGATTCATCTATCCGTGCTACTTAGACCTAGTACACACAGGCCGAAAGTTGGGCGGCGTCAGCAGGTTCTATAGAAACCGGCCAACATTTGGCTGTGTGTACTGCAGGTGGCCAGCTTCTGTCAAGAGGGCATGACCGAAAAAGGCCTGCCAATCGGCTCTTGATCGGCGCTCTCGGCCAATGGCTGAGTGCGCTGACCGGAGTGTTGTATCGGGGGTGGGGAGGGAACACAACATCACATTGTTAGTACAGCTACTCCTCCTGAGCAGTCTTTTTTTTTTCATTCAGCCCTGCTGGGTTGAATGAAAAAAAAAGACTACTAGTATGTATTAGGCTTTAGAGTGGATAGGGGAATCCGTTAGATTCGATTATTATAATTCAGCCTGCAGGCTAAAAAAAATCTATGCATGTACTGTACATGTGCTCAGTTACACAGCGAGAATGAGTGCCCTAGATCTGACAGACAACTTCACATATCTGGCTTGTTTGTGTTTATTGTTCTCCTGGACTTGCATTCTAAAGTCCAGTGACACTTTTTCATTTAGGCCTCATACACACGGACGTTTTTTGACGCTGGCGTTTTCTGGCGTTTTTTGCAGCTCTCCGTGTTAGTCAATGGCCCCATAAAAATGCCGACATTTTTGAGCTGTAGATGGCGTCAGCGTTAGTGAGCTGAAACTAGAATCCACGGCCAGTGCGTTCTGAGGCTGTAACGTTTTGCTGTTTTTTGACGCCGACGCCGCAAAACGCCAACTAATACTTTACCGGCGTTAACCGGCGTTTTTTGACGCTGGCGTTTTTAGGTTGAAAAATAGCAGAGGGATGATTTTTTTTTAAAAACGCCTACTGACGCCGACGCTCACTAACGCCGATGCATAACGCCGAAAAACGCATTTCCTTGAGGTCGGGCCCGAAGTTTTGTTTATTTTTTAACCCCTTGCCGACCGCCGATCGGCAATTGATGGCGGCAAGGTGGCTCGTGAGCGCAAGTCGCCGTCATACGACGGCGGCCGCGCTCACGAGCCTAGTGAGCGCGCGCGCACCGCTGGAGGCGCGCCTGCGCGCTCACTGTGTTCGGGGAGGGCCAGGGAGCGGGTGCAGCGGCTTCGATTGCCGCCGGCTACCCGCGATGGCCCCCCCGGAGCGAAGGAACGGAGGTCCGTGTATGTAAACATGGACCTCCGTTCTGTGTGAGGGGGAAGGGCTGTGATCACAGCCTTCCTGTATATGAAGGCTGTGACCACTTCCCTTCCCCAGCCAGGGCAGTCCCCATACAGTTAGAACATGCCCAGGGAACATACTTAACCCTTAGAGCGCCCCCTGCAGGTTAACCCCTTCACTGCCAATGGCATTTACACAGTAATCAGTGCATTTTTATAGCACTGATCGCTGTATAAATGCCAATGGTCCCAAAAAAGTGTCAAAATAGTCCGACATGTCCGCTGAAATATCGCAGTACCGCTAAAAATCGCAGATCGCCGCCATTACTAGTAAAAAAAAAAAAAAAAAAAAACCCAAAAATGAATTCTCATCATCCGTAAACGCGACCACTTTTGCGCAAACCAATCAATAAACGCCGATTGCGATTTTTTTTATCGCAAATATGAGGAAGAATATAAATCGGCCAAAAACGGTGAAAAAAAATGGTTTTTTATATTTTTTTTTGGATTTGTATTCTAGCAAAAAGTAAGAAATTTGGGTTTTTTTGCAAAATTGTCGCTCTTCTTTTGTTTATAGCGGCGATCAGAAATGACACAGAGGGGATCAAATACCACCAAAAGTAAGCTCTATTTGTGGGAAAAAAAAGGATGCAAATTTCGTTTGGGTACAACGTCGCATGACCGCGCAATTTTCAGTTAAAACGACGCAGTGCCGAATCGCAAAAAGGGCTCCGGTCCTAAAGCTGGAAATCCTTCCGGGGCTGAAGTGGTTAAGAAACGTCCGTGTGTATGAGGCCTTAAGATGACCTTATCCTTTATAAATGACATGTTGAGATTTCTCCTAAATTAACTTCTGCTCCAGATAACCAGCCAGCCACAAATGTCACATCTAGACCCGCCATGACCTGGCACACAGTATTCGCCTTCGGGTGGGGCCGCATAAGTCAGAGGGCGTTATTGGGACTTCCGACTTGTCTAATGACAGGAAAATCATTCTAGTATCCACTGACCTCTGGAGTGACCTGGAAAACAAAAAATGTGGACGGACTGACAGCAAACATTTGCCATTTTAGCAAAAATTAAACAGATGGAAAACCTGTAACAAGATTTATTATTGCTTAGGAATCTTGTTCCTTTTTATTAATACTTTTTCTTGTAAAACTAGAATTCATCTTTATGATAACACAATTTTTGCCAACGGACATTCTGAAAAATCTGTTCTATTTCTCTGTAGTTAGCCTTGGCAGTATCAGTGTCCTCTGTACAATACAGCCACTTGAAGCCGACCTACAATCAGATAGAATATTTTAATCATAAATGCCGAATAATATCTGAGCATAATCCTAAGCCCTGGTTCCAATTTCGGTGCGGGAATGAAATGGTGCGAGTTCAGCTGAACATGTCATGTCAGTCCCGATTTCAGAGACATCTGTGCGGGTTGCTGCACAGAGGTCAATGGAAATCGCTCCTGAAATCATCAAAAGTATTACAGGAACTAGCTTTGGAAACCAGTGCGGCGCTGCAAATGCAGCGTCGCAACGATTAGGACGGTTCCATTGCCGGCAATTGACGCCGATTTGTCATGCGATTTGACATGTTAAATCGCATGCCAAAATGCACAAATGTGAACGTGAGCTCAAATGTATTACCTCTGACAGAGATTGCAGTACTCCCGCTTGACAATGCCTCCAACTGCTTTGATTAGCTGTTTAGCCATTTTCCAATATAAACACACTGTAAGACACTGAACACCTTTAGTTTTGATGCACCTGGAATTTATTTAGTCAATTTAAACTGAATTTTTAGGCCTCATACACACGGGCGTTTTGCACGCCGGCGTTTGTAGGCGTTTTTTGCAGCTCTCCATGTTATTTAATGGCCTTCTAAAAACGCCGGCGTTAGTGAGCAGTAGAGGGCGTCGGCGTTAGTGAGATGTTTTTAGAACGCGGGACCATCGCGTTCTGTAGCTGTAGCGTTTTGGCGTTTTTTGACGCCAATCGGCAAAACGCTCACTAACGCTTGCTAACGCCGTACCGGCGTTAACAAGCGTTTTTTGACGCCGGCGTTTTTAGGTTGAAAAATAGCAGAGGACTGTTTTTTTTTAAAAAAAACGCCTATTGACGCCGACGCTCACTAACGCTCGCTAACGCCGATGCAAAACGCCGCAAAAACCGCCGATTTTTTAAAAAACGCCGGACCTGGCGTTTTGCTTATTTATTATAAAACGCCCGTGTGTATGAGGCCTTAAAGCGGATTTTATTTGCTATACAGCACCAGGGACATGTTATCGGTAAAGAAGCGTGTCCAATGTCTGGCTGGTTGCTGCATAGTGTAGAATTCTCTCTCCACTCTGCTGATCTTCTGGTGCTGCAGGGTTAAAACTGGGCACAGAGTGGGAAAGAGTTGCACCGCCAACCGCCCCTTATGCCTCCTCCATTCATAAGGCCTTATACACACGGGCGTTTTGCACGCCGGCGTTTGTAGGCGTTTTTTGCAGCTCTCCATGTTATTCAATGGCCTTCTAAAAACGCCAGCGTTAGTGAGCAGTAGAGGGCGTCGGCGTTAGTGAGCTGTTTTTAGAACACGGGACCATCGCGTTCTGTAGCTGTAGCGTTTTGGCGTTTTTTGACGCCAATTGGCAAAACGCTCACTAACGCTTGCTAACGCCCGCTAACGCCGTACCGGCGTTATCAAGCGTTTTTTGACGCCGGCGTTTTTAGGTTGAAAAATAGCAGAGGACTGATTTTTTTTTAAAAACCACCTATTGACGCCGACGCCGATGCAAAACGCTGCAAAAACCGCCGATTTTTTAAAAGACGTCGGACCTGGCGTTTTGCTTATTTATTATAAAACGCCCGTGTGTATGAGGCCTAAAGCTTGCACTTTGCTTTCTCAGAATGTATAGCTTGTGAATAGAGTACGGGCAGATGAAAAAGATACGCTTCCTCTAATCACAAAACATTTTGCATGAGTGCTCAGAATGAAGGAGGGGGCGGAAGGACCAGGTGGGCTGCACAACATTTTCGCACTCGCAGCAGCTGGCGTTACTCCAGCAGAGCTGGAAGATCAGCGCTGTAGGAAGAAGATTTCTACACTATACTGCAGCCAGCTGGACATGGGACACACTTCATTAAAGTACACCATGTCCCTGGAGCTGCATAGATTTGTTGATCCACTGCATTTGTGTTTTTTAGCAGAGAAAATCATTGCGTTTATAGAACAATCATTTGTAAGATTATTCATCCACTGGACTGGAGCATCTCACTTGGGCCCGGAAGTGTTAGTTCCTGCAGCCTCCTGTCCTATAGGCTGTATCAACAATTCTATTCAAACTTACCATGTCAAAATCATTCTGTAAAATGTGGAGACTAAAGCAAATTTTGGATAGATCGTGGTGTGCGGGACAAAATTCGCTCAGAGGGAGGCTTTGCTTCATTTGACAGCCACACAGTAAGCCTGGGTTCACACTTCTGTGAACACAGACATCGCATGTGATTTGCACCCGCACTGCTGTGCCAATCACATGCGATGTCTGTGCAATATGAGTTCAGCCATACAGTTGTATGGCTGAACTGGCATTGGATTCAGATAAAAGGTGCAGGGACTTTTTTTTCCCCGCACTGGAATGGGATTGCATGGGTGTTCACACCTTCCTGTCTGAATCCACAGTTCACACTGCGATCTGTGAACCGATCTGGGGTGTCATTAACATTGTATTGACACTTGAAGCTGTTTGCAGAAGGCAGTGTGAACTGCCTGCGGGAGAAATGCGATGCGGGAACCGGCACTGGAATCGCGCTATTCCTGCATTGCTATAGTGTGAACCCAGGCTGAGAGTGAGCGAGGTAGGCCTGAAAAGCCTAACTGTTAAGTCAACTGTTATTGAAGGAGCCTGCTGGAAAACCTTCATCCAAGCCGGATGCATCCAATTAGATGTGACTGCAATTCCGGTATCCTGATATCGGCCGTCAGCAGCTGTCAGAATGCAATAGCCCAACAGGGAGATTCCGTGGATGGAGGAATCTGCTAGATTTATTTTGTTCAGTCAGCAGGCTGAAGGAAAGAAATCTATGTATATGGTCACCCTATAATGGTTCTAAAGGTGAGACATTTTTTTACCTTAATGCATTCCCTTCCTTAAGGTAAAAATTGTCTCATATGTATTGCCCACCTCGCCCCCTTATACATACTCAAGTCCTCTCTCGATCCAGTGCTGTGCCCGTCTGCAGCAGCACTGGTCTCCTTCTGCTCACAGGCTCAGAGGCAACAGCAAGAGCCATTGGCTCCTGCTGCTGTCAGTCAAATCCTGTGAAATGGGAGCAGGACGGGGCCGAGCACATGCTGTGTGTGTCTATGGAATCACATGGTCCGGCTCAGGAGCAAGCCCGTGTGTGTGCCCCCATAGCAATCGGTTTACTATGGTAACGTGCAAAGAAGAGGGAGAGCCCAGTGTGCTGGCGGGGAACCCTAAAAGAAGAGTCGCTCTGTGCAATAAAACTGCACTGAGTAGGTATATCATGTTTGTTATTTTAGAAAGGAAGGAAGCCTTTACAACCGCTTTAAGAAACAGGCCCACTACACCTAATTTAAAATCATTTTTCAAGCTAACCTTGTAACCGATTATTTCATCGAAGTCACACAAAGTAATTTAGTTCAAAATTTTATTCTTCTTAAAATGGATCCTTTTAACTTCATTTTACTCCACACCAGTTTTTCTCAGCAGTCTAAAATGTGCACAGAAAAACAGGTCTGTTCTTTATTTCCTGTTTCTGTTTTAGATTTGCTGTCATGCTTCTTGGCTTGTAGATGTTAAAGATGCTTTTGTAGGCAGCGCCACAATCCGTTGTCATTGCAATAGTACAGCAGCAGAAACATGGATTCATAAAAAGGTCCATGTGGCTGAATTTCCAGATTACAGCTCTGTAATTTTAAATCCAGCCAAAAACACATTCACAGCAAAACCCATATAGTGCATTAAAGATCTGTACCCATACATGTCAGCTTAAAAACCCAATGACCCATACAGTCAATCCTTTCTGAGGCCATGCACAATATTAGGACAGACAGGAAGGTCATTGGTTCCAAACAAAGAAAATGGCACAGGCAGCTAAACACATCTGAGATTGGTGAAAAGTGACATTTCAAATACAATGCATGCGACCTCTCAATTCCAGACCCAAATGACTGCTGGCTAGTATGGTAGACATCATGTGACTCGTCGGGATTCAACGGGGCACTCTTGTTCCATTCAGTTAAACTGACAGGTTTTGAAACTTGCCTTTTTCTGAAGCTTTTAAATGTAAACACCATTTTCTTAAGAATTTATTTTCAAATAATTATTATCTTCTTACTTTTTGCTAATCTATACTTTTTTAGTACATACAGTATCTCACAAAAGCGAGTACACCCCTCACATTTTTGTAAATATTATATCTTTTCATGTAACACTGAAGAGCCATTCTTGTCTAAACCGCTGGCAACAAAAGTGAGTACACCCCTAAGTGAAAATGTTCAAATTGGGCCCAAAGTGTGAATATTTTGTGTGGCCACCATTTTTCAGCGCTGCCTTAAAGCGGAGTTCCACCCAGTTAGAAGTCAGCAGCTACAAAAAATGTAGCTCCTGACTTAACAATCGGATACTCACCTGTGCCAGGCTCCGACGATGCGGTCGCCCGAGGGCTCGCTCTTCTCCCCCTCCCCTCGGCGGCGCCGGCATCACGAGTGTGGGCACCCGGCTTTGGCTTCAAAGCCGGGCGCGCACTGTGCGTGCGCGAGTTGTGCTGCTCCTTGTGAATAGCCGGCGAATATTGTGAATGGTGTGACGTGTCCCAGGAGATTGCCGAAAGGGAGGGGGTGAACATCCTTCCGGAGCCGCAGTTCTAGGAGAGGAAGTGGACCAGGTCCCCCCCCAAAAAATGACATGTCAATTGTGGCATGTCAGGGGGTCACCTTCCTTTGGGTGTAACTCCACTTTAACCCTCTTGGGCATGGAGTTCACCAGAGCTCCACAGGTTGCCACTGGAGTCCTCTTCCACTCCTCCATGACAGCATCACAGAGCTGGTGGATGTTCAAGACCTCGCGCTCCTCAACCTTCTGTTTGAGGTTGCCCCACAGATGCTCAATAGGGTTCAGGTCTGCTTGGCCAGTCCATCACCTTTACCCTGAGCTTCTTTAGCAAGGCAGTGGTCATCTTGGAGGTGTGTTTGGGGTCATTATGTTGGAATACTGCCCTGCAGCCCAGTCTCCGAAGGGAAGGGAGCATGCTCTGCTTTAGTATGTCCCAGTACATGTTGGCATTCATGGCTCTCTCAATGAACTGTAGCTCCCCAGTGCCGGCAGCACTTATGCAGCTCCAGAGCATGATACTCCCAACACCATGCTTGACTATAGGCAATACACATTTACCTCTGTACCCCCCACCTGGTTGCTGCCACACACGCTTG
This sequence comes from Glandirana rugosa, assembly GCA_018402905.1. NCBI lineage: Eukaryota > Metazoa > Chordata > Amphibia > Anura > Ranidae > Glandirana > Glandirana rugosa. The sequence continues at coordinate 1,094,442 of BLSH010160710.1, read as the reverse complement.
ACACCATCTGGACCAAATAAATTTATCTTGGTCTATTCCAGTAATCCATGTCCTTAGTCTGCTTGTCTTCAGCAAACTGTTTGCGTGCTTTCTTGTGCATCATCTTCAGAAGAGGCTTCCTTCTGGGACAACAGCCATGCAGACCAATTTGATGCAGTGTGCGGTGTATGGTCTGGGCACTGACAGGCTGACCCCCCGACCCCTTCAACCAACTGCAGCAATGCTGGCAGCACTCATAACTCTATTTCCCAAAGACAACCATTGGATATGACGCTGAGCAAATGCACTCAACTTCTTTGGTTGACCATGGTGAGGCCTGTTCCAAGTGGAACCTGTCCTGTTAAACTGCAGTATGGTCTTGGCCAACGTGCTGCAACGCAGTTTCAGGGTCTTGCCAATCTTCTTGAAGCCTAGGCCATCTTTATGTAGAGCAACAATTCTTTTTTTCAGATCCCCAGAGAGTTATTTGCCATGAGGTGCCATGTTGAACTTCCAGTGACCAGTATGAGAGAGTGAGAGCAATAACACCAAATTTAACACACCTGCTCCCCATTCAAACCTGAGACCTTGTAACACTAACGAGTCACATGATACTGGGGAGGGAAAATGGATAATTAGGCCCAATTTGGACATTTTCCCTTATAGGTGTACTCACTTTTGTTGCCAGGGGTTTAGACATTAATGGCTGTGTGTTGAGTTATTTTGAGGGTACAGCAAATTTACACTGTTATACAAACTGTACACTCACTACTTTACATTGTAGCCGAGCATCATTTCTTCAGTGTTGTCACATGAAAAGATATAATAAAATATTTACAAAAATGTCAGGGGTGTACTCACTTTTGTGAGATACTGCATATCAGGGATATGCAATTAGCGGACCTCCAGCTGTTGCAAAACTACAAGTCCCATCATGCCTCTGCCTCTGGGTGTCATGCTTGTGGCTGTCAGAGTCTTGCTATGCCTCATGGGACTTGTAGTTCTGCAACAGCTGGGAGGTCCGCTAATTGCATATCCCTGCTGTATATAGAACTGAAAAATAGATTTTTTTTTTTTATAACCCATTAAACAAGTCCCTGCCTCTATGAACTTATATAATCCAATGTTGCCATCACAGTTACACACAAAATATAGACAAACTGGGTAAAAGCAAATTAACCTAACAGTATAGTTTTGGGATGGCGAGAGGAAAACGAAGAAAGAACGTACAAAATCCCTCGCTGGAAGAACACAACCACAGAGCTGCCCAGAAATGTGTGCTCCTAAGGTTGAGCCAGTTGAAAAAAGTAACTTTTTTTCAGTGAAAAAAAAAAAGTAACATTTTTACTTGCTGCCCGAAGTTTAAATTCACTACAGCAAGTCACTCCTAGACCTGATGCACATTGCAGCTGTCAAACGACCATTTCACAAGCGTTTGACTTTTTCTTCTGCCCCTAAAAACCTCTCTATGTTAGCCTATGTGTCCATGCACGCATAGGCTTTTAGAGGAGTTTAGAGGCAGGGACGTTTAGGGGCAGAAATCTGAACGCACCAACATAGTGAGCAGAAAGGAAGGTTCGGGCAGAGCATTTATTCATTTCAAATGGCCAGAATCAGTGAATAAAACACCCAAACGCCTGGCACACTAAATCTAAGCATTGCTTGTTGGACATAAAAGAGGCTTTAAATTAATGTAAACAAATAACAGAACAAGATTGCTGCACTGTATTTTTAATAAGCCTATATTTTCAATTACTTTTAGTCATTAGGCAAATCTTAAAGCAATTGTAGAGGCTCAGCTTTAATAAACATGTAATACTTAACTGCTCTGTACAATGGCATTGCACGGAGCAGCCCCGACCTCCACTTCTGGGGTTTCCTGCCAGTGATCTTGGCTCCTCCTCCTCTGTGTCTGCCCCCATAACAAGCCACTTGTTATGGGGGCAGACGTGTTAGCTTGATCCCGAGCTGGGCTGTGTGCGTCTATTGACACACACACAGTGCAGCTCGGCCCTGCCCCCAATCCTTCCTCCCAGGATTTGATTAACAGCAGCAGGAGCCAATGGCTACTGCTGCTGCCTCTGTGCCTGTGAGGAGGGAGAGAGAGAGAGAGAGAGAGAGAGAGAGAGAAAAAAAAAAGAAGAGCAGTGCTGGATCAAAAGGGGAGCCAGATAAGTATTTGGGGGGGGCTAGCGGGAGCCGATACTGGAAGGTTTTTTTTTCCTTAATGCAGAGAATGCATGAAGGTAAAAAAACCGTATGCCTTTTAAACCACTTTAAAGTGGAGCAAGAGGAACTTCGCCCATCTGATGCACTAATATTTTATGTAGGCTCTGCCCCCCGGTTACCCTTCTGGTCTAGGCCAGAATGGCATCTTCTGTGCTCTGAGGCCTTCTGGAATATGTACTGTATGTCACATATGTCAGGATGCTTAAGACTGCGTTAATGTAAAGGAGGTGGGCTGACCTGGTGGCATCTTATGAGGGGTGCCGGGCTACCAGAACCAAAAAGACACACAGCACCTGATGACATCATCAATCAACATAGCGGTGCAGTACAGCAGCGCATTAGACTACAGCAGGACAACCGTGCACTTGATGGCTGGGCGAGTATGTGAATCCTCTTCTATACCAGTGGAAAAAGGTAAGAGGGAAAAAAAAAAAAAAAAAAAAAAAAAAACAACATGGGGGGTTGGGGGGTGAAGTTCCTCTTTAAGCTGATCTCAGGTGAGAGATTCTCCCGTTAGCAAACCTACTGCTGGCAAATTCGCAGGAGCGCTAAGAGTCTACCTATTTGTCCCTAAGGGATGGCTCCCTCTGTAGCTGAGGCAGCCAGATGTCGCTCCCATTGCTAGCGATCGTGATTCAGCAGTCTGGGCCTGCTGCGTTGGGCTACATTGGCAGCAATTCTATAGGGACAGACAGGCAATGTATTTAGTGACCCTGCCACTCGTAATTTGTGTTAAGTGGCAGACTCACCCATCTGACATCAGCCTTATAGTGTAATCTTTAACCATCCTTTTAAAAGAAGCAAAAAATCCCCGACTGCCCCACTGCCAGCACCCACTGGTTATCACTCTCTTATAAAGCGAAGGGTCTTCTCTGCGTCCGATGCCTGATCCCCTTTGTGGTTCCATCCACATAGAACACTGTAGTGCCTTACTGGCCAGCAAAAAGAACCACAGTACACATTGCATACAGGAATTGTAAGATATCCATTACACATCAGCAGGTAAATGAAGAAATTGCATTTGCTGGGTGCAGAGATGTCTGAGCACTCGTGAACCTATGGCACAAGCACACCGATTATGGGTTTCCTTCTAGTATATCAGATCCATAGACTTGCACTGCGAGCAGTAAATACGGTAAGTCCATTGTGGGGTGCTGTGGTGCGCTGAGGTGACCAAGCATGGCAGTGGCATGTACTTTACAGAAATGTAATGAATAAATTGGTACGGTGATTGTCTGAGGAGCGACAGGGGGGTAACATAACTAAATACAAACAGACACTGTCTCACACATGGGGGAACAATAGAAGCCCTGTCTGCTATAAACCAGGGTCGGTGTACTCCTGAAGCTACACTAATCCCGAAGGCAATTCCTGACTGGATACAAATAAATGTAGGTCAAAAGCACACAAACCAGTCCATCAATCTGGCAACTGTTCAGAAGCGTAATTAATTAAAGGATTAGCATCACCTATTCAACCACACATGTACAATATACTCATCAACGTATAGGAAAAATAATGTTCATGATATACAGAATATATACTGTATAACACACAAACTTTAAGTCTATTTTTAAACCCAATTTACAAAGAATTACCAAAAAGGATAGTAAAAGCCAGACATATAAAGAAAGAGGTGTTATGATATACATATAAGAGGGTGACTTGAAAGAGTACTACCAGACATCCTGCTAAATAAGCATTGGGCTACATTTAAAAAAATGTAAACTGCCAATGAAATAAATATAAAGCGCGCCCCCCTGCAGGGTTAAAGAGAAGGTCCCCACCAAAAGGCTGACTTTTAATATATGGACACTTACCTGTCCAGGGAGCCTGCAACGTCGGGACCACAGCAGATCTTCGGAGGCGCTGTCGGATGCAGCCGCCGTGATTCCTGGTAAGGGAACCAGGCAGTGAAGCCTTTAGGCTTCACAGCCGGTTCCCTACTGCGCTGCACTTTCCAAATTGGTCCAGCGGTAGAGGAAGGAGGAGGGGGCCGGATGTGGGGAATGGTACCTGTCAAAAACAGGTACCCGATCCCCCCTAAAAGGTGCCAGGTGTGGCACCGGAGGGGGAGATAAGCGGACGTTCCATAATGTACTAGCATGCACCCCATACAAGTTCATGGGGTTCATTTACTAAAGCTGGAGAGTGCAAAATCAGGCTCGGATCGTGCCCACCAGGAAGCCGTCACTGCACACCGCCAATCATAGGCAGTGAGGCATTTCCCGACCGGCAGCTGCACATACACACGCTGCCTAGCATTGGCAGTGTGCAGTGCTGACTTTCTGGTGGGCTCAATCCGAACACGCCCGAGCCCATCTCTACTCACTTCTGCATAGAGAGAAAAAAATCAGTTTCCAGGTTTTGTTAACAAAGCTTAACTGAACAAGCCGAGGTTAGAAGCCAATTGGTTTCTCTGCATAAGTGAGCCTGATTTTGCACTTTCTGGTTTTAGTAAATAAACCCCATTATGACAGACTTACCTGTAGAGTGAAGCACTGTCACATGGGAGGGGGATCTTCATCCAGTCTTCAGCTGTATAAATGAGCGGGGCCACGGTGATGTAACTCTCGCACATGCGCATGGGAGCCCTCGTCTCCGGCACGGAGCTCTGAAGTTACAGCACGGGGATGACGTTCCTTCAGAGCAAATGCACTGGTGACATCACTGGCAGCATCCCTTGTGAATATCTCCTAAACAGTGCAAGTTTAGGAGATATTTACTGTACCTACAGGTAAAACTTATTATAGGCTTACTTGAAGGTGCAAGTTCAAAAGCGGAGTTTACCTCCACTTTAAGGCAACCTGCCACCTTGGGGTCCACACACACCAGTGGGCGCACCTAATGCTCTCCAACATGCACCTGCTAGTATGCGCTGTAAAGGTTAGGTGCAATGCATTGTACACGCGGCATTTCCAGTAGCTGCTGTATGCTTTGTAGGCAGCACTAAGGCCTCATGCACACTTGAGCTCTAAACTGCCTTTCATGTTAAACCTATATGTCCATGTACACTATAGGCTTTTATAGGAGTTTAGAGGCAGAAAAAAAAAACATCACTTGTGTGTGCAAATGCATCTAAACACACGTTAATGCCGGCACGTTTAGTGCTTGAGCGTTTTTTCGTTTCAGTGGCCAGAATAAATTAATATTCTGGCCAATTAAATAAATGCTTAAGCGCTTGATGCGCCTAAACAAAACTTAATGCTTTTGAAAAAGACAAGGCTTAGGAACGTTTTTTCAGCTGCTTTTCTCCTGAGAGCGTTTAGAAGAGCCTCAGTGTGCATGATGCCTAAATATAGACGGTTCAACACAATAACTAATAGCAAGAGGAGATCACTTGAACTGCACAGAAGCTTGTGACTCTTCTCAGTAGATCTCTTTTACCCCCCCTATCAGTTATGCCTAGCTCAGTGGCCTGATTTGTTTACCAGTGCTTGGTTCCTATTGCCCTACTGTGACAGATATTATTTTGTGCTATAATACAGACGACCAATATAGTTTTTTCAGGGCCAATACCGATATAGATTTTTCGGCTGCTTTTCAGGCCGATATCAGGTGCCAATATTCTGTAAATTTAAAGTTTATTTTTACACTGTCCTTTTAATTTTATTTAATTTATTTTTTTATCACTTTTATTGCTATCACAAGGAATGTAAACATCCATTGAGACAGTAATAGGCAGCGATAGGTACTCTTTATGGAGGGATTGGGGGTCTATAAGACCCCAAACCCCTCCTCTGGACTTGAAAGTATTAAAAAAACGCCAAGATTGGCATTTTTGAATACTTTCTATTTTTTAAAACTGGCGCCTTTAGGATACCAGTAATCCAGAAGTGATGTAATGACAGCTTTGTTCAGGTCTCCGGCCAGCCAGCAGATGTGCCGGCTGATCGCTTGGGCCTACCGGTAGGACGGGAGACCCGGGCAGAGCGGCTGCAGGAGGGGTGGGGGGGGGTACGTCCCCTCCTGCAGCCTGTAATAACAGCGGAGCGGCTCATTAGCCCACATCAGTTGTTCTTACAAGAAAGCCGACCGACCACTCTAAGGGCCCATTCACACCTGAGCTTAAAATACACTTGAAGCCTGAAGCTACAAAACGCTGGAGGGGTAAATGGCTTTATTGGTGGCCCAAAAACAAGGTCTGAAGTAACGGGTGGCATCGACTTACCAGACTCCAAAAGTGGTTCTGCCAAGAAGAACCTTGCGCTGGGCTTTCAACGGCCCTTGAGAGTAATCCCCGCCTACTGCTCTCATTACTATCTGTACTTTTGAAACTTATGGGAGAATCCTTATGGAAGAAATCTGCGCTGGCAAAAAATTCATCCTTGATGTTCTGCTCACATTTTTTACCCTAGGCTTAAAAAGGTGCTGCTTTTTATTAGTACAGCATGAAGGCTCTTTTTCACATCCATCATTAATTTAAAAGGGGCTCTCTATACCACATCCAAGATATCAAAAATACATATCCTCTTCCCTAGATTTGGAGATTAAATGCAAATTTTACTTATGACTTATGAATAAACCCCTGAAGGTTATCAACAATTTCCAGCAGCTAGAACTTATATTTTTGAATGAAACCAGGCCCCCTCATTGCATAGCTGTTATATAATACAATATACATCCCTCTTAAAATATATGTCTAAGAGAAAACTACTCCCTAATCTCAGAGCATAAGATGTAAAAACATTCACCTTGGCCCAAATCTTTTATCAACACTACTATAGCAAATGGTAAAGTAGAACTATGGGCAAATTTTTTTTTCATGTTGGCTGCCAGATTTTTTTATTTTTTTTTATTGCCATCTCTATCCCATTGTGGAAATTTCCCTACACTTCCTGTCCCATAGCCAAACAGGAAGTGAGAGGATATCTCTTCAAATTAAAAAAACTTTTTGGGGGACCCCCAGCACACCAGAACTAATGTCCCCATTGGAAGATTTCTCATCTATTACTTTTCTGGGGGCAACTCAAAAATTGGGGTTTTCTTTTTATTTTCACTGATAATGGTAAACAGGACAGGTGGGTGAATCTCCTTAACAGGGGCAAAGACAGCAATAAAAACTGCAAGGGGCTCTAATTCCTCTCCACTCTGTCAAAAACTAAAAAAATAAAATAAAAATAAGTTTTGCTTTTAGTTATACTTTAAATACTCCTTGCTAGATGGTACGAAACCCTAGTCCGCTTGCACAAGCTATATGTTCAACTCTTGCCTCCAAGAAAATGTCAATATATGGACCATTCTCTCACATAGTGGGGAAAATAAATATTTTATCCTCTGCAGATTTTGTAAGTTTGCTCACAATAAATGATAGAGACAGAAAATCAATCAAAAATCCAGAAAAAAATATACATTGAGTTGCAGTACAGTGAGTAAAAGAAGTATTTTATCCCCTACCAAGCAACAATTCTGGCTCCCACAGACTGGCTACAGTATGTGCTCATGTGGTACACAGATTAGTCCTATCAATTTAAGGTGGTGCTCCTAATGACAACTCGTTATATGTAAAAAAAAAAAAAAAAAAACCCGCCCACAGAATCTCCCTTTCTTCCATTCAATCTTCATCATGGGCATGACCAAAGAGTTGTCAAAGGATTGGAGACCTAAAACACAGCTGGAAAGGGCTACAAGATCATCAGCAAGAAGCTTGGTGAGAAGGAGACAACTGTTGGGCGATTATTTGTAAATGGAAGAAATGCAAGATAACCAATCGCTTTAGGCCTGGAGCTCGAAGCAAGAATTCACCTCATGGGGTAAGGATGATCAAGAGAAAAGTGAGGGATCAGCCCAGAACTACACGAGAGGAGCCTGTGAATGATCTCAAGACAGTTGGGACGACATTCACCAAACAAACCATTGGTAACTCAATACGCCACCATGGATTGAAATCCTGCAGCACCCGCAAGGTCCCCCTCCTCAGGACATCAACATCTAAATGATTCAGAGAAGGACTGGGAGAAAGCGCTGTGGTCAGATGAGACCAAAATTGAGCTCTTTGGCATTAACTCAATTCGCCGTGTTTAGAGGAAGAAAAATGCTGACTATGACCCCAAGAACACCATCCCTACAATTAAGCACAGAGGTGAAAACATTAGGCTTTGGGGCTGTACCTTTGCTTAAAGTGCCCCCATGGAAATATGCTCTCCGTGGGGGCACCCAATGAAGAGGAAGGGCCAGGAGCGTCACCGGGGGACCCCAGAAAAGAAGGATTGGGGCCGCTCTGTGCAAAACAATTGCACAGAGCAGGTAAGTAGAACATGTTTGTTTTTTTAAAAACAAAATGTTTGTACAAGATGAATGGACGAGACACGTTAACAAAACGTGTCTCGCCGGGGTTAGGAAGAAAAGACCCCAGGGGGCCACTGCGAGGACCGGGAAGGAGAAGTAACCCACGGGGGTGCCTCTCGTATAAAGGTACCCCCGTGAAATTCGTTTCCATGTCGGGGTTTCGGATTACAAAAGTGGAGACACGAATTAACATCCCTACCACAAGAACCCCAGTATCAGTCGTAAAAAGAAGGAGATTTGTGCCGCTTAACTCAATTACGGTTTCTCGAGTTAAAACCAGAGTAGACTGGTGTCGCGAAAGAGGGTCAGGAAGAGA